>PVKU01015355.1:0-18665 GCA_004027475.1 Anoura caudifer | reverse complement strand
ATTTGGTTTATGTGATGTGAGCTGGGGGAAAGAACGACAGTGTTGTTTCTCATCAGCAAGTGCTTCAGGATGAAATAGAAGACCTTCTGTGGCTTTGTCAGCACCTTATTCTAACCCAGGGATCCTCAAGCCTTTTTTCACCATGACCCACAGGACAGGAGATGTTACTGTGCATGATTTACTTTCACGTGGTGTTCCTATCTTTGTACTGGCTGTAATTCTAGTCCTTTTCTTCTTTTTAAGAACTCATGCCAATTAAATGTACTTTATACAAATTGTAATGTCAGTATTAACCATCAATTAGCTTTCCCACTGGATCAGCACAGCAGTTTATACTCAATGTAACATCTTGGTGCAGAACCAAACCACTTCTTTCACAAATTATTTTGTTAATTGTTGGCAGCACATGTTTTTCAATAGTTGGACCTTGAAAGCCTTGTCTTGTCTTGCAGGATGCCGGCTGGCTGGTAGGAGTGAAGGAATCAGACTGGCTCCAGTACAGAGATCTCGCCACCTACAAAGGCCTCTTTCCAGAGAACTTCACCCAGCGCCTGGTTTAGGGCCAAAAGTATTGTAGGAAGAGCCTGGTTTGGGGGTTTTTAAACCCTCATGAAAACCCGCAGAAATCACTTCTGCTATTACACTTCTGATGATTTATGGACTGATGCTGGACAAAGTTTGGAAGGACATATCAATGGAGTATGTGTGCAAAAAAGTGTAAGGAAAAAAGTGAATGAAGGAGAAATTCCTCAGTGGTCCTCATGTTATTAAGAAAGGGTTTGTTTGCGCTTTGTCCAAGCTGTGGAGATTCTGGCACTTGATTCTCTCCCACCAACTCTAAATTAGTTTTCTCCAGATCTGAACCTTAATTTCTCTGCACCAAGTATGTGGTATTGAGAGGCTGCTCTGCAGAAGTCATGATGAATTACCCTGTAGTACAAGATTATCTTACTCCCCATTGCAGGTGTGAGCCTATGCGTTTGTGATCTCTCTCTCCCCCTTTCAAGTTTACTGTGTTCAAAAGTAAACTGCTGCAGAAGTTTTTGATGTTCTTTTCCAAAACCTCTCTCTCTCTCTCTCTCTCTCTCTTGAGAGAGAGAGAGAGAGAGAGAGAGAGAGAGAGAGAGAGAGAGCCATTGCCTCTCAAGTGTCATTGACACATGCATTGCTCTTATTCTACCTGGCATTACAGTTGCAGTTTTGCCTCAGAACATAATAGCCATCCCATTGCCAAAAAAGTTGACCATATTTGTGTTCGCAATGTGCATTTTTCAGGGTGTGATGACAGATAGCATGTCAGAGCTGTTGTCTTCATGGAGAAGGCAGAGCCTGGTGCCCTAGATGTCCAGCTGCTGCAGCTGGAGGCAGGCTACTGGGGATGAGCAGCAAACTTCTTAATTTCTGCTTTTCAGAGACTGGCTAGACAACAGGGCATATAATCCCACCCCAAAAGAATACGTAAAAGGAGCTCCTTATATTTATGCAACTCATTTTCACAGATTGTCCTAAAAATAATATTGGTGATATATGCTGTATCCATAAATCATCTGTAATGATAATGTTTTCAGTGCTTGTCATTCCCAATAAACTTTTGGTCTGTTCCAGCAATTACCTCAATTCCTTCTGATGAGTCTTTTGTTCTGGAAAGCTGGTCTCAGTCACATGCACCTCTTGAAACAGTTTTAGAGTTGTTATTTGTGCAGAAATCTTGTTGCACTTTGCTATGCTCCACAGCTCCCCTCTCTTCCTACAGTCCCTTCATTCCAGTGATTGCTGGTCTCTGCTGCCTGACCATCACTACAGCATGAATAATGGCTGTGGATGAAGGCCCTGCAGAGGTGCTCCCTATGCCCCTACTCTGTGCATCATGGAAAACCTGATGATGACCTTCATAATCAGCAATTTCTTCTCACACCAGCCTCATTTTTTGGTCAGTTTTCTTTTTGACACGTTTATGTTTGCAGGTACATAAAAAGAAAAGTAGATCAGATGGAATAGATCAGAGGGACCATTGTTTATGGAAGAGGATTCTTAAAGCAAAAACCTTCCATTTCATTTAGACTCTTTTTTTTGCCAATATAATTCTATATGCAATGAAGCTGATCAAGAATGCATATTATTAGACTTTTAATTTTGGTATGTATTTCTGGTTGATGGTTTGAAATCTCCAGATGGATTTCTGACTCTGATGTTCAAGTGTTAACAGGGAAATAGCAATTACTGATCCAATATTTTTCCAAGGGCTAATTTACAGGGAAGCTGGATCATCATGAATTCTAGTCTAGTACAAGAAAACAACATGCACTGCCCAGCAGCATAACTAATAATTTAGCGAATAACATGCAGCATTGTTAAGATTTATAGTGGATTCCATTCCTGACCTGAAGAGTACACAAGAGAAGTTGAAAACTAAGAGTGAAAAAGTAGTTCTTAAGTAAATTCACCTGGTGTTCTACAAGGTCATTAGCTCATTGCCTGGAGCAGCTCCTCTGAAATTCCTCTCCTGCTCCTGCAAATCCAACTCCTGAAGTGCACAGCTGGGCAGGACATAGCTCCTTCAATAAGTGCAGCCCACACACATAACATTCCTGGAGGAATTTAACAAGCTCTTCCAAAATGACATGCTTTTAATGAGCTACTTTGTCCTAGTGTATAGCCTTTGAAAAAAATAACACTAAATAAAGAAAATCAGATTATTTGTTGCAGAAATTTTCAAGATCCTAGATTTCCCAAAGCAGTGAAAATTAAGAGGATAAGAGTGAGGAGAATGAGATAGTAGCATTCTCCAGAAATGCCTATAGATAAGGAAGGGACATGTTTTCTATTTCAGTGAATTTTCTGAGGGACCTGTGAGTAGTTAGTTTCAAGGGCTTCCTGCAGTTACTAGTCTGAAAGATCCTATCACTTCCCTTTCTTAGTTACTTTAATTCAAGTTCTTGGGCCACCAAACCACCCTGGCATGTCACCTAGTAATATACTGGTGTTTGTAGCTACACTTTATTAAAAAAGACAGGGACCCACAAAGTCCTATGAAGCCTCCCCTTTGTAGTTTAGTTTAAGATTTCTCTTACAAACCCAGTGCCACTTGGAACTTCAAATAGTTTAAAGGACCTTCAAAGAATCAGAAAGAAAGCTTGTGGGTTTATGAAACATACACATTTCTTGCATTCCTACCACATACAGACACACATTTAAATCTGAGCAATGTATATACTTGCTCAGCAAAACATGCTGGCAATTTGAATTTTTAACAATATCTCAGCCTAGCTAGGGCCCTGGGATAGGAACAGCTCCAGGCACGGTGCTGTTATTGCTTCCACCAGTGATTGCTCTTTCTGAAAAGCTGGGACAGTTTCTGAGTGAATGGAACACCACATCCACTCTGTGCTCCAGGGAGAGTGCCTGTTCAGAATTTGGAGTCCTTTCTTTATGACATGAAGAAGCCTATAATCAGGCTATTAGAAAATTCCAGCATGACCCCCTGGCTCATTCTGATGGTCTGTTAAAGAAAAAGCCCTTGGGAAACTGCAAAAGTTATGATAAATCACTGAACTTTAAAACGACCGAAGCTCAGTGCTTTATTCCACACAAATTGCATGGTTGAGCACCTCGAAGCCCTAGAAGTGAACTGATTTGCCTTTCTAGGACTCCACCACTGTTTTCAAAGGAGCCCAAGCTGCCTTCTGGGTTTTACTTGAAACCCAAGTAAAAACCTCACAAACATTCTGTGACAGACCGTGGAGAGGAGCAATCACAGTTTCCATGTGTGGTGGTGTAGCTCCTGTCTTCCCAGTATGAGGTAGCCTCTTCCCAGATCTGTTGAATTGGACATTGGGCAGCTGCATGGAGAAGAAGATGACCAAAGTTCTCTTAGCAAAGTTAGAGACTCAACAGCCAGGTGGTTCTGGTCATCCTTGACCCTGCCTGTTTCAGACCAATTTGATGATAATCCCATCATGTAGCACACCAGGCTGGGTGAAACCTGGCTGGCTGTTCGTGGGCAGCACTCCTTGGCACACAGCAGGGGTAAGATAAAATGTTCATAAAAGCCAAATAAATAATGCTGAAATGAGCTGGATAGTCCACTGAAATAGCTTATGACTCATTAGCTATCCTTCCTAAAATTGCTTAATGGTAGCACATGTTGGTTTTCTTAGTTTAAAAAGTAATTGAGACACAACCCTTAAATCTATGAAAATTGAGAGGAAGGTCTTGAAGTTCTTTCAAAGGATATCTAAACTTTCTTTTGGTTTTCAAAAATCCAGTTAGTTCCCAGTCTCCTGTGAGCTGATGTCCAGCACTCAGCCTGTCTCATTCTTCTGTGCTGAGTCAAAGCTGTGTGCTTATTCCCTCCCCTGGAGTTAGCTCTGGATGAGCATTCCTGATGCATTCTAATGCCACGTGGCTAATGCCCTTCTACTCCCCCGGTCAACAGATATCATTCAACTGTGTGTGTTTGTACTCTGCTCTCCAAAATCGTACCAGTGACACAAAGTGATTTATGTGGCATTTGATAATGCCATCAAGCTTCTACAGATTCTAAGGTTCCAAGATATTGATTTTCCTTGTTTCGCTATCTCTCTGATTGTTCCTTCAATATCACCTTTCCTCATTTTTTTCTTGCTTTTCCCAGTGGGTGCTGGAGTGGGGCATGAGGTGGGACAATATCAATCTCCATCCATCAGTTTGTAAAATCAGCTGTCTGGAGAATGTTTCCTTTGGAGTGTTCGATAATTGCTCCAAGTCCACAAGTTCACTTATTCATTAAACATTTATCAATTTCTTCCTAAATGTCAGTTACTGCACTACATTTACTAAGACAGCACTCTTGGAACAGCTCTCATAACCCCCTTTGGCACACTATGTAGGGTCTCCCTTCTTCAGAACCCTAGGCCTGAGACATGGGAGGCCACGCAGTGCTTCATTTTCCACATAACAAACACCTGCCTTGATTTCCTACATCACAATGCCATGAGACCTTGCACTTTAATCCCTGCCACCTGACCTAGGAGTGGTCCTCATCCTGCTGAGGAAGACCAGGTGATTCTTCTTGTCTCCCTGATCTCCCACTCCCTTTTCTCCAGCTTGCCTGAGCTCCTTAACCTTCTGCCATACACTGATGTCAAAATGTTACCACCCTCACTTATTCTCCCTCCATATACACTGACGATGAATATCTATTTTATTTCATAGCAAATTCCTGCACTTCTGCTTGGTTTTCAAAGCCCTCCATGCCTTCACTAACCCTGGTCTTCTACATCCTTCAGAGGAGTCTCCCAGTTTCCTTACTGTTCCATCCTGCCCTCCCACTGCCCCTCTACACTCTGCTGGTCCTTTTACAGCCTCCTTCTCCAGGAGCACCCACCCCTCCCTGTTTGCTTCTGCATCTCCCCCTTCCTCACGGCGTGCAGCTCAGGTCCCACACTCCCAACTAAGCCTTTTATACTAATTCACTCCTCTGCTTGCACCTATTCAACTCTCTTAATTCATTTAGTGTAATCATGGTATCATTTAGTCTTTCATTTCCCCCACTCACTGATAAAGTCTCTATCTACCCTTTTCTGTTTCCTGGATCTACTCCAAGGACCTCAACCCAAGTGCATGGAGCAAATGAACAAGAGACTGTGACCAACTAGTTCTGGAAAGTTCAGAAATTCCAATCCTAGGATCATAATGGACTGAAATCTGAAATTAAATAAAAAAAGAAAATATAGATTGCTTTTGTGACATTGAACTGAGAAAAGTCTTAAACAAGTCTCCAAAGTATGCACAATATACAGCAAAAACTTTGAGTCTAGTATGTTACTTTAGATGAAGTTAGGAGACAGATGATAGATTTGCTGAAGATATTTGCTTAACAGCCAAAATTCACAAAGGATGACTGTCTAGAAGACACAAGAGGAACATGAATGTCAACAAGATACTAATAATAGTAATAATTACTATAGTGTTAATATAATTTTAATGATTCAATCATGTATATTATTTTATCTTTACATCTACTGTTAATAGTTCATGTAATAACTGACATTTGTTGTATGTCCATTAGTGCCCATTGCCTGTCAACAGCAGGGCCAGGCACTCCCCAGGCAGCCTGGCTCTCATGTATGCTTTAACCCTCTGCTTTTTGGCCTCCTTTTTGCATCAAATAAAGGGCATGAATAAGCAAGTCTCTGAAATAGACACGTTAATGGATCCCAGGTGTAAAGAGACCCTCAGCTTCCTAATAATCAGACCAGTACTAAATAATCCAGAGAACAATGAGATATTGCTCCATGGCCACAAGGTCACCAAAAGTTAAATGTTGGGTAACATTGCCTTGGCAGGATTTAGTGAAAACATGTCTGTGTATTTCCTGTGACTGGCAAGCCTGGGGATTAAATGCTCACTGGACATGAGGAGACTTGTCCATCATAGCCCTGCTGGTGACAACCAGGCCCAGGAAGCAGCTGAAGTGTCCTCAATGGGAAAGGGGTGAAAAAACACAGCAGATGCAAGTGGAACAATGAACACAGAAAGAAGGAGTGAACTAGGGGTACAGACATGGATAGACAAGGAGGGTATCTATTTTTATAAATGTAAAAACACATTAGTCACAAACAATATTCTATAGTTTCCACAGATATGTAGGCTCAAAGGGCATACATCAAACACAGTAGACTGAGCATTCCTGGGGGTAGGGAAATGGGGAATTAATTGGGGAAAGTAATAACAAATAAATATATAAAGGTATACAACATGCCTGGCACAGGTTAATGATGGTATTAATTAGTGTGCACTGGAAATAAGACAGAAAAAAATACCAGAACTAAGGATAAAAAATAAGCACAAAACAAAATGAAATATATACCATGGAGACACTGAGAGAGTATTAAATTCGGGATAACCTGTTGAAAATGCTAATTTAAGCTTTGATACTTATTTTTAATAATTTTTAATCTCAGTCATTTCAACTCATCAATTAAGATGAAGATACCCAAGGAAATTTATTTATTGTTTTTAGTGGCTGTGGAAAATGCAACATTTTCTTCTTCAGGGAAAATCCAGGTAGACTGGCTGCCAACTGGTTCTAACTGGTTCTGGCCACTTGTGCTGGTCTTGGGTGGCCCGCATCCTCAAGGCAGTGTTCTGCAAGCAAAGTTGTGATGAGGTTGCCACCGCATTTAAGAGCATGGAGCTCAGGCATCCACAGAAGCCCTGGGAAGCTCAGTGATGTGAGAATGAAAAGGAGTCATGATAATGTAGTTTTAGCCAAGACATTTTCCAAACTGTAAACAACCCCAGAGATAGGCATATTTAGTATAGTGTTGATAATCCTTTTGATTTTTAAAAACCATGATACATGGAAACATTCTGAAGTTATAAAAAAATAAATCTGAAGCATAATGGAGTGGTACAGATGGATGACAAATTCCAAAATTTCCCAAGAGAATTCTACTTTGTATACATATTTTGATTTACTAAAGGTGGTTTCTTTAATTTCTAGACAGGAACAGAGCCAGTTACCTTAAGAATGGACACAATTCAGCCTGTGGGATCTACTGTACTTGTCTGCAAGGCACGTGTGTGTGTGTGTGTGTGTGTGTGTGTGTGTGTGTGTGTGTATGTGTACATGGGTTCCCTTCAAGGCTGTGTTCACATCCTTCTTAGGAGTAAGAGCCTCATGTAGTGGTTAAGTGGGGTAGCAGACCAGCAGACTAGGTGAACACATTAATTCCTAAGTGTCTTATAAGGCTCTTAGGAATTAAAATTTTTGTCAAGGAACCACCCCAGATTTGAATTTTCTAGAGCAGTATCAAGTGAAGAAGAAGCAAGCAAACTGCATTATTGTTGGATCAAAATTAAAATGATAGCTTCCATTTTTTATTCTGCTACAACTGTTATTTCAATATCTAGAATATCAGTTTAATTCAGAATCACAAATGATCAGAACCAGAATGGACCAAAAATATCACCCAATCCTCTCACTTGAGGCAGGTGAAATGGGGGCCTTGCAAGGAAGAGTTTTTTACCTACCGCTAACAAGCAAATGAAAAATACAGTTGGTAAAACGTGATACCTGACTTGCATTTCAGAGCACTTCCATTCATTTTGCTGAGTCTGCTGTTCATAGACACCACTTACAGGGGCTCCAATACAGAGGAATATAACAGGTATAACACCTCCAGTGGCCAGGAGGGGATGTCAGAAGTTCACGTAAGTAACTACATGCAATCAAAATACTACACCTTTTAAGCAGGAAGCATGGAATTGAAAACAAACAGGAAGTATAACAACATCACATTTTACATTGAAATGCAAAAAAACCAATGAGTACATAAATTAATCCCTGAATCACAAACAGCCCAACAGATTACTTAGGGCATAGGCTCACAAGACTATCAGCTTGGTTCACATTCTTGGTGCAGTCTTTATTAGCTAGGCAACCTCAGTAAGTCACTTAACCTACTTAAGCCTCTATCTCACCTGCAAAATGTGGGTGAGTAACAACTACTTCATGTTAGCAAGCAAGAAAGAAATATGTATAATCTTTGATGTTCACTAGAGGGTATTTGTTATCACCTAATGGATCGGGGATTTCTGTTTGTGACCTTAAAAAATTAGTATTTTCAGAAGGCAATCAACTATTACAGGTGCTAGAAGAATTTTCTACTACTTTTTGAGGTTCACCTTATTAAGTGAATAAATACTGTTTGCTTACTGGCATGTGAGAGTTTTTCTGAATTTCTGCAGTCTTTGTGGAATTTTCTTCATGGTCCATTACACTTTAAAAAGAAATTCTATATATATTGACCTGGTTTGGGATTTGTTACACCTCAGTTTGAATTCATTACTTGCCTCTATGTGACCCTGAGCAGTCACATAGCAGGTGGAAGTTTTAAGATTCTGATTATCTCATCTGTCAAATGTAGTTGATTATAACTACTTTGAATATTGGGTTGGCCAACAAGTTCATCTGTTTTTTTTTTCCTGTAAGATGGCTCTGGTAGCACTTAGTTGTCTTTAACTTCATTCAAAACAATTTGTTAGATTGTATTGTGACAGCTGTCATACTGTGTGCATTTAAAAAACATCAAAACTGGTGAATTTTGTGTAGCTATTTTAATATTGAAGATGGAGGATAATACACAACATTTCAGCATATAATGCATTATTATTTCAAAAAGGTAAAAACACAACTGAAACGCAAGAAAAGATTTGTGCAGTGTGTAGAGAAGGTGCTGTGACTGATGAAACGTGTCAAAAGTGGTTTGTGAAGTTTGGTGATAGAGATTTCTCTCTGTACGATGCTCCATGGTACCAGTTAAAGTTGATAGTGATCACTTCAAAACATTAACTGAGAACAATCA
Organism: Anoura caudifer; assembly: GCA_004027475.1. Taxonomy (NCBI): domain Eukaryota; kingdom Metazoa; phylum Chordata; class Mammalia; order Chiroptera; family Phyllostomidae; genus Anoura; species Anoura caudifer. Next base: position 9,315 of record PVKU01015355.1, on the reverse strand, counting down.
ATGTTATGCCACATGTGAGATAGCAGACATACTCAGAATATCCAAATCAATAAAGTTATTGGTGAAAATACATCTTTCAGTTTATGGAAAATACTAAACAGACTTTTTAGCCAGCCCAATATTATATAAGGATTAAATTGTTGTAAGATTTCTGGCATTTAAGACTGACTTAAAAAGTATATATTTAAAGAAACAAAGAGCTTCGCACAATCCCTGGCACATGGTGGGTGACAAATGTAGAGTAAGCATTATTATTCCCATCTATAGTACTTTCCTCAAGTGGCAGTGCTTGGACTGAAGCTGCCATTCTGTCTTTACCAAAGCAATTCATCCTCACAGAATTACAAGATCTCACTGCAAATTCTCTAAGGTGCTTCTTCTGGCAGTTCCTTCTTCAGAAAGTCCATCTTCCTTCAGCACAGTTTTTACTAGATTACATTATTGTCTGCCCACAGCTGGTCCTCTAGGCTCAGCCCCATGACTGGACCACTCACGAGGAAAGAAATTCTGCACAACTAGCAGCCACATGGACCTGGTCTGAGCCAGCAGTTCCCAGAAGACCCCAAGCACCTGGCAGCCATGGAGCTTGTGGGAAAAGCAAGCATGATGAGAAGTGTTGGTGGAGGTTTCTGGGCCACACTCAACTTCCCTGGAAAATGTACCTGGCTCAGCCCTGCCTGCCACAGCACTAGCAGGAGATGCTGCTGCTTCCTGGGATGCACAGGGAGGTACAGAGCAGCACAGGGCTCAGAGACCTGAATCAGGTCCCCTCTGCCCACCTAGTTGGCTTTCCTCTCAGCTCCACTGTCAACCCCTCTTTCAGTCCAATGTGATGAGTAAAGACTTGCATAAGAGTCACTGGTTCCCAACTATGTTTCTTCCCATTTTAATTATGTGAGAATTCTGTTCACCAGCATCTTCTTTTAATCTTCTATGGAAAGAACACACATTATGTGATTCAGTTTTACTGACATTCTTGTGTGAATCTTCCAAAACACACTCATGATAGGTTGTTTCATAAATATCTGTTAAATGCCTACCATATTCCAGGCCTTCCTACAAGTGCTCTTGATATAGAGGTTTGTTATAAGCACTATTGACCTGCCTCATTGTGGTCTCAAAACAACATAGAAGATAGACATTGAGATTAAGGTCATGAAATCATATGAAATTCTAATAATTCATGATAGAATATTTCCTATATTGTTGCTGGGTAACACCTCATGGCCAGCTGAGGCAGAAACACAGGCCCAGATCCAGCAAAACATCTTTAGTGTGTCAGCTCCAGCCAAGGAAGCACAGTCTGCAGTTTTTAGTGGAAGGAGAAATCACACTTGGGGAATTAGAGGGAGCTGACATACCTAGGCTGAAGTTCCAATGTGGCCTTTCCTCATGCAAATGAGGACCACAAATCTTCATTGTTGGATCGGTCCCAACTGCACTATATTGATTCCTCAGAATGGAGCCGCTCTAACTGGTCTATGAAGATGACAATAGGGATATAGGTTCACAGTTCTAACCAGACAGGGAAAAGGCCTAAGGTATCGGAGAAAGGGGTGCTGGCACTGGGGACAGGATCAGAGGCTTAGCCCAGGATGAACTGTTGCTGGCATTTCTCCCTGGTTGCAAGTCTGATGGGGTGTGTCCCTTAGAGTATAGGATTGATGTATGTCTGTGGTGGTGGGGGAGAAGACAAAGGGAAAGGCACAGGTATGCTCCTGGGAGGGAGAGAGCACAGGGGGACCTTTATTTTGAGGCTTTTTAAAGGCTGGGAGTTTATGGGAGGTCTTGGGGAGGACCTCAGTAGAAAATTCATCAGCTTCATGCTGATGTACCAAAGTGAGATTTATTCCCTTAAATACATCTGTCCTTGGGTATGGTTGGTTTGGGGTGCTAATTGGATTTCTGCTACTTATCTCACTGATAGATGATTTAAGCTATTTACCCTCTGGTTTGGTAGGAAAAGTACAAATCATTTAATCTTAACTGTCCTTGGTTTAGGAAGATAAGATTTACTAGATGGCTGAAAGCTTCGTGTTTAACTATCTGTCTCAGTTTCCCTATTCCATTCATCCTGGCTTACCAGCCTGTCTCAATGCCATCTCTCCATTTGACACTCTGTCATGTTTAGGGGCCATATGATTGCATCTTTATTGCACCCAAATGAGTCATCTCAGAATCCTAAGGTAGCTATGTGTGCTATGTGGTCTGATCTAAGGTAGAGAAACTTCCTTGCAATATTTCCTTCACAGAGTGGATTTGCTAACAGGTGGAGAGGACACTCCTTCACAATGAGGTATGAGAAACTTCTTCACCCTCACTGATGGGAAGTTTGACCTGTTTGACTCAGCCAAGCCACAGTGGTCTGCAACTATTCTCTGCAGTGGTTCCAGGCTGCTCTGGTGGAGTGGTGGTTGGGGGATGCCATTCATTCAGACATGCTGTCATTGTTCCAAATCTTAACTCTGGCAGACTATAGTGTGTTGGGAACTGCCCTGTCTGGTTTCAGGAGCTGTAACATCCCCATGACTAAAGCTGGGTGAGCGACCTTCAGAACATAAGCCACTAAGGAGACAAAGCTTATCTCTGTGGCAGGGGTGCTGCCTCTGCTCCTTTTACTTCACCCTGCCTGGTCCCCAGTGCTTGATCAGTTAGCCAATGACAGGTAAGATTCCTCAAGGGAGGGACTACCAAAGAGAAGCAGGATCATGGGGTACCCCAGGGATGGACTTGGGGGCTACAGAAAAGGGGTGATGGACCCTCATCCCTTGGCTTTGACATAGCCTGAGTCCTCATTCTGTCTGCAAGAAGTCTCCTAATCTCTTGGCTGCCTTACTTCCCCTACCTGACTTAAGCCTGGAAAAATTCCGGTGGTGGGTGCAGCCCTGTGATGGAAAGGGCAGGTTCCCTAGGGCATCAGACCTAAGAAAGAATATGTAAAATCATGTGAAACCTGCTTTGTTTAGAAAGCTCTCAATTAAATGATAAGGGTCCAAGAGAGAAGTGAGTTTGTTCCTCAAAATTTTATGGTTCTCTAGCTATCTGACCCTGAGTCAAAATAGACCCTCAGAGTTCTTTGTATGTTATCTATTGTTTGATTCTTACGACCTGATAATGATTAACGAGCTTTACCTGTTTTCCTGTGCAAAATGAACCCTATAAAAGCCCATTGAGGAAGAGGCTCTTGGCCCTTCTCCTGTGAGAGATCGGCCACCTTTCATCCCCAAGCAGATCATGTCTTAGTAGACTTATTCTCTTCCATGGTGGCTGGAAGGGCCCTGCAGGTGGAGCCTTCCCCCCCCCACACATTGGTGCTTGTAAGTAGTTTTTCTCTTCTAAGTCATTTTGACAGATATTCTCTAATTTTGTAATTGTTTTAGAAAAAAATCTAACCTGACTGCTGTGGTTCAGTGGATTGAGTGCTGGCCTGCAAACAGCTAACAGAAAGGTCACCAGTTTGATTCCCAGGCAGGGCACATGCCTGGGTTGTGGGCCAGGTCCCCAGTTGGGTGTATGTGAGAGGCAACTGATGGATGTGTCTCTTGCACTTTGATATTTCGCACTTTGATGTTTCTTTCCCTCTCTTCTCTCTCCCTTCCCCACTCTCCTAAAAATGAACAAAATCTTTTCAAAAATTCTGGTTTTGGCTGATTAATTATCTTCCTTCCTTTTTAAATTTAGTTTGGTCCATGGTGCAGGTTATCCAGAGCAACCTCAACCTCCAAGTACTAAAAAACTATCAAAAACAGCCTGCCTGGAAAACATAGTATCTGGCATGACACTTTCTACAATTTTTGTATTTTGGTATCAAGAAAGACCTGGCCAAACCATGCAGTACCTGCTGTACATTTCATCTGACAATACTGTCAAAATGGAATCAGGCATTACATTGGGCAAACTTGAGGTAGACATGATATCTGAAACTTCTATATCCACCCTCACTATTCACAATGTAGAGAAACAAGACTCGGCCACCTACTATTGTGCCTTCTGGGAGATACACAGCAGCAATTTTAGAGTCACCTCATTCAACATTGTTCCTTAGTTCTTCATTCACTATTGCGAACTGGGAAGCCACATTTACCACCTGTATGCTTTCATTCAGTTTTCTAGACACGTGTTCATGTGGATAATTCTATGTGGAGTTTTCAAATTCTATATTTTTTCAGAGTAAACTTTTCATAAACATGTACAAATGGCCAGCCTCAATTTTCTGATATCTAACCTTTCTCCAATAGGCTCACCCTGGCACCCATGTTTATTCTTCCTTGCTCATTCCATTTTATTTTATGTCAAAATAGATACACCACCTTATTTCTGGGACCTCTTTTATACTAGACAACTTATATTATAGTTTTTTTTTTTCTGATACACCTATCTGCTGTGGGAAAACATGGATATTAGATTAAATACCATTCATTTTCCTAGAGGCTAAAATATAACAAACATATCATGATCTATACTCAGGCAGGGAACACTACAGTGATAATGTGCAATGAGAATATTTGATTTTGCACAAAACTTATAAACACTGCTGATTTTGAGTCCAAATCAAAGTCTACTTTAGATTGGAGTTTAAGGAATATTTTTAGGCTTAAGATTACATTTATCCAACAGTAAATGTGCAATTGACTACTCTGAGGTAGGCATTGCACATACCAGGAATAACAAATCTCATGTGCTCTGTCCAGGCTAGAGGTTGTTTCTGTAGAGTCTTTTATGATGCTAGGCTTCCCTTAACCAGTGACACAACAGTCCCCATCTTAAATACACATCATGGTTATAAATTTCTCACTAATTCTGGTTACATCTACCTCAACTCATGGTTCACAATTTGTTATTGTTGTTGCTTGGCCATGACAAAACAAATACGGTCTATGTTTTAGGCTTCAAATGCAATCTTACCTTTAGAAAACAGATGAAAATAGATATGCTGTGGTTCAAAAAGTTGAGATTCTTAGATTTGTCTTCTCAAATAGTTGTTATAGTTTGTGATTCTTTAATAGTTCAGTAATTACCTGGATACACACGTAATGTAGCAAAGTGTTTAAGGCCTGGGCTTTTGTATCAGAGAGACCTAGGTCAGACCTGGGCTCTGACATTAGCTATGGGGCAAGGCCTTAGGTTCTCTAGACCATTTCCTCACCTGTAAGATAAAGGTCCTATGTTACCTCATGGGTTGTGAATGTCCTTGAGATGATGCATAACAAGGGTGTGGCCCAATGCTTGGCACTTTGTGAGACCTCAGTAAATGAGAGCTGATAAAAAATAAAATAACAACTAGCACACATATACATACAACTAATCACACCCACACTATACACACCGTTGCACATCCAAGGCTTTAGCAGCTCATCTGTCATAGTGTAACTGTTTAGTACAATTTAAAGAGATTAGCTATGTATGAAGAACTCTCATGAGTATGTACCCCAAATATATTTAAATCTAACTTTTCAAATATGATTCCTCAACAGATTTGACTTACATTCAGCTTTGGAGGAGAGTAGCCATAGGTATGAAGTACACAACCCCTATTTGGGGAAAAACAAGTCTATATTTAGAGGCTTTTACTCCTCCTGACCTTCTTCTTTTGGTTAAAGGGGAGCTTCACCAAGGACACTTTGTCCACACAAACACCAGAGGAAAAACAGTCCTGTCCCAAGTAAATATTTGCCAACTCAATGGTTATTCATATTGCCGAGTCATGGAAACACTGGCATTTTGCTAGAATGTACAGTACTAACTGGAGTACAGTACTCAATGTCTGTTGAAGTGAGAATAATATTTTGATTATTATTGAGGTGCCACATTAGTTAATGGGTGGGGGATTTTTAGAGATGAATGTCTAAAATATTCTGGTAACTTTGGCTCAACTTATTTTCTATCATACCTGATGTTGGGTATATGCAATCACTCTGTGCAATGGAGGCAACATTATATAATCTAATTAATGCTGAATAAAATTAAGAAAATCTTCAAAATCACTGTTTTCATAAAAACTGCTAGTACTGTGGGAAAAGTGATCTTTTACCTAGAAAGTATCTTATACAGATCATAATTTAAAATAATGTTAAGCCCACATGGAAACCCATGTGATATGATTTGTGTTGGATGCTCTTTATTTTCAGCCCTCAGGATGGGTTCAGACAGGCAGCTTGGGGTAGAGGAAAGGGCACAACTTTGAGTGGTCACCTCTGAAAGTTGGGATCATGGATATTTTTTCTATGTAACTTTTGTGGCTTCTAAATTGTTTAATAGAAAACTTTTATTATTTTTGAAATTTATTTAAAATTTATTTTTAAACAGAAGTTACCTGTTTCATAATATTGAAAATATCTCTGCATAATATTGAACACTTAGAGACAACATGTAAAATTTGATGTTTAAAAAGGCTGCCAATGTGCTGTGTCTTGATCCCTTTTTCTCCCCTATTTTCTAGCCACTTTTATTTCTTTTACCAAATAAAACCTCTTCTCTCCTGATTCCCACTATTCCCACCTGCCTAACAAGTTAGAGACCAGGTTAATGCTTAGGGTGGTCAGGGTAGTTTATTGGGCTTGTATGTCTCTTATTACCTCAGCAGAATAAATAAGAAGTATTAGATAGTAGCAAAAAAAAAAAAAACACACACACTCAGTCTTCTTATTCACAGTCTAGTATGACTTTCTTGCTTTCTTCACTACATTTTTTTTTGTCCAGATGCAGATGCAGTAATGAGATTGTCACAAGTAGAATTGCACACACTCTGGCACATGGTCATATTTCCTTCAGTAGGTTGTTTAGCCCTTTCATTGCCTGAGAACATGATCCTCTACCTTTCTTGGAAGGTTGCTAGAAAATCATCCTCATTCAGTCTTCACCTGGAGAGTGAGAGGAAGGTGGACTCTTAACTAGGATTCTGTACATCCCCTATTTTAGGGCTATGGATTTCTCACCCAGTCAAAGGACAAGGGTACATGCTGAGGGGCAAAAAGTGTGGACTTATGCTGAATGTCTTCTGTTTCCCTGCCATAATCTACTACTGTCCATGGTTCTCCACCCTGCTGTAGGCCCCAGGAGGCTGACCCCTACAGGCTACATAAATGAGCATCTTCATTCTCTAATTTCACATAATTTTTGTCAATGGAAGTTGAATTTCAAAGAAATCATGACTGTTAACCTGATGAAAGAATCCTACCTTGTGCCTTACAGTTTCCAAGCCTATAGATCCAGGGCTCGGGGAAAAAAAGAAGCAAATTCCTCCCATGGGTTAATTGGTGTAAGAGACAATGGCCTCTTCCACCTCCACCTCTTGATTCCTGGATATAAGCCCCTGGCTATGGGCAGAAAGTACTATATATTGATCAGCTGTCCCCAAGGAAATCCTGACCTCACTCTCTTCCCACTTCCCATCTCCTGCTGGTGCTTCTATTAACTGCTTCCAAACCACAACCAGAGGAAAAGGAAGACCACTACCATAGCCCAGGAGAGTCCAATTCACAAGGCATGGGAGAAGGTGAAGAGTGGTGGAGGGTCTATGTGGAGCAGTAGAAAGAATGAATCAAGTAATCACACAAATGGGTTATGTTTCCTCCTGAAAGTATAACAAATTGGGAAGAAGGAAGAATATTTATCTAGTTTATTTAATTTCACTGTCCACAAACCCAACAAGATCCCGTCTCTAACAGAACATTATGTGCCACTCTTTCTTCAGTGACAAAACAGGAAATGAAACAGTGTTGAGAGATTATCATTAAATTCTGTACTTTTCTAGTTGATGAACTTAGTGAAGCCATGCATGTAGATTATTTTTAATGCTGCTTTTCTTGGGTTAAATGATGGATTCATAGGTATCTGTTGACTTACTAAGTAAATTATCAACACTGAAATAGAATAAAATAAATAACATAAAAAGATCTATGATTATACTGTTTTATATGTAATTATAGAGCTAGATAAATCAATATTATGGTTATTTCAACTCTGTGTTCTTAATGTTCTTTAAAACAAAAGAGTATAAAGTGGTGAAATAATCCAAGCTTTTAGTAAAGACAGAGACTAGAGCAATGTCTGCCAGTTTTATGTCAACTAAAATCCACACCTCCACATTTATAATTGATCTCTCTCTTTCTGTAATTCCTTAATTTATTTTCTGGCCACCTTCAAGTCAACATTTAACTGCTTCAATCACATGTTGATCAATTTTTGTTCTACTGTAATCCTGTCACATTTTTAAACTGATAAATTAACTACAGAGTAATTACCAAAAATCTGTAGTTATAATTCTGAAAGTTCTAGAATTAGAATTTGTAGTCTGTCATTCAGAAGGTTTCTTTGACTCTATTTTTCTTTGCTTAAACGCAGAAAAACAAATAATTAGTTCACATGTATATAATTGACTAATGCTATTCTATCAAACAGCTCACTTCTATATGAAAATAAGGAAATGTAATTTAATGATCTGATAAGAATACTGTAATAACAGGTATTGTTTATTGAATGTTCCTCATGAGCTACACACTTCTTTAAGCACTTTATATACTGCATGTTATTTAATCTTTATAATAATACTGAAGGATAACTTGTATTGTTATCTCAGTTTCATAGATATTTTATAGATACAAATGTAACACTTTGATTAATTAAGTAATTTGATAATAAAGCAAGTCTGAGATCCAGATCCATCTGGTTATAAAATCTGTAGTTTTGATCCCAGAGGAATCTGTAAAAGAAAACTTTTTGAATGGGATGTTATGGGAAAATAGAGTATTTAACCATCCATTATATACTTAGTGTTGAGATTTTATATTACCTGCAGCATGAGTTTCTATCCCCAGAGCCACCTTAAGTTTCTTAAAATCATACCTGCAAGTGTTCACTTAGAGACAATCTTCAAAGAGTTCTTTACAGACAATTTTATTATGCAATCAGTTTTTTTCTGACTTTCAGGTTTTAGTTTTTTAATAAGAAAAAATAGGCACAACAAGAACTGTTTATTGAGCAAAACAATAAGATGGAACATAAAAACATGTTTCTTACTTATTGTGTTTGATGTTGCACTCCCCCACTCTCACCCTGCTAGAGTGTATAGAAATGTCATCCAAAGGTAGATGGAGAAGAGTGTAAGGGACTTCTGAGCCAATCACGGTGACTGGATTAAGCACTCATGTGAAAAGTTGGTTAAATTTTGTTCCCTGAATTTGAAATTCTCCTGGGTATAATCTTGACCTCAAGGATAACAGTCTGAGAGTTGCTCAGAAATGAAGTAACCTTTGTGGTAAGAATATGAGTATTAAGGCCTGTGGTGGATTGGAGGTGATTGTGCCCGAGTTTGGA
>PVKU01015354.1:0-18674 GCA_004027475.1 Anoura caudifer | reverse complement strand
GGAAAAGAGGCTAAAAAAGAATGAAGAGGGATTAAGAGAAATGCAAGACAATATGAAACGTAATAATATCCATATAATAGGGATTCCAGAAGGAGAAGAAGAAGAGCAAGGAATAGAAAACCTATTTGAAAAGGTAATCATGGAAAACTTCCCTAATTTGATGAGAGAAAAGGTCACACAAATCCAGGAAACACAGAGTCCCAATCAAAGAGGAACCCAAAGAGGCCCACTTCAAGACTCATCATAATTAAAATGGCAAAATTCCAAGACAAAGAGAGAATCTTAAAGGCAGCAAGGGAGAAACAGGAAGTAACATACAAGGGAGCCCTGATAAGGTTAGCAGCTGACTTCTCAATGGAAACGCTCCAAGCCAGAAGAGAATGGCAAGAGATATTCCAAGTAATGAGAACCAAAGTCCTACAACCAAGACTACTTTACCCAGCAAGGCTTTCAATCAAGATAGAAGGCCAAATAAGGAGCTTCCCAGACAAAAAAGTCTGAAAGAATACACCTCTACCAAACCAGCTCTGCAAGACATGCTAAAGGGACTGCTTTAAGGAAAGGAAGGTAGAGAGAGAGAGAGAGAGAGATAGAGATAGAGATAGAGATGATAGAGAGAGGAACACAGGTACGAAACTGGCAATGAATCAGTACCTACCAATAATAACCTTAAACGTAAATGGATTAAATGCTCCAATCAAAAGACAGAGAATAGCTGAATGGATAAGAAAACATGACCCACACATATGCTTCCTAGAGGACACCCACCTCAGGAAAAAAGACCTACACAGACTCAAAGTGAAGGGCTGGAAACAAATTTTCCAAGCAAATGGACAGGGAAAAAAAGCCAGGGTAGCAATACTCATATCAGACAAAATAGACTTCAAAAGAAGGGCCATAAAGAGAGACCCAGAAGGTCACTTCATAATACTCAAGGGAAGAATCCACCAAGAAGACATAAACATTGTAAATATATATGCACCCAACATAGGAGCACCTAAATACATAAAGAAAATCTTAGAGGACTTCAGGAATGATATTGACAGCAACACAATTATAGCAGGGGATTTTAATACCCCACTGTCAGAAATGGACAGATCTTCCAAACAAAATATCAACAAAGATATTGTGACATTGAACAACACTCTAGATGAAATGGACTTAACTGATATATATCGAGCCCTTCATCCCAAAGAAACTAAATACACATTCCTTTCAAATGCACATGGAACATTTTCAAAGATAGACCACATGATAGGACACAAAACAAGCCTCAACAAATTCAAGAAAATTGAAATCATACAAAGCATTTTCTCTGACCACAAGGGACTGAAACTAGAAACCAACCCCAAGGGGAAAAACCCAAAACCCTCAAAATCATGGAGATTGAATAGCATGCTATTAATCAATGAATGGGTCAAGAATGATATTAGGGAGGAAATCAAAAAGTTTCTGGAAACAAACGAAAATGAACTCACAATGACCCAAAACTTATGAGACACAGCGAAGGCAGTCCTGAGAGGGAAGTTCATAGCAATACAGGCCTACCTAAAAAAGATAGGAACATTTCAAACAAACAACCTAACCCTATGCCTACAAGAACTCGAGGAACAACAACAAAGACAGCGCAGAGCAAGTAAAAGGAAGGAAATAACCAAGATTAGAGCAGAATTATATGGCATAGAGACTAAAAGCACAATTCTAAGGATCCATGAATCCAGCAGCTGGTTCTTTGTAAAGATAAACAAAATCGACAAGTCTTTAAGCAGGCTCATCAGGAAAAAAAGAAGGAAGACCCAAACAAACACAATCAGAAATGAAAGAGGAGAGATGACAACCGACACCACAGAAATACAAAGGATTATAAGAAACTACTATGAAGAATTATGTGCCAAGAAATTTGAAAACCTAGGTGAAATGGACAAGTTTCTAGAAAAATATAATCTTCCAAAACTCAATGAAGAAGAAGCAGAAAGCCTGAACAGATCAATAACAACAGATGAAGTTGAAGCAGTAATCAAAAAACTCCCAACACACAAAAGCCCTGGACCAGATGGTTTCACAGGAGAATTCTACAAAGCATTTAAGGAAGAGCTAACCCCTATCCTTCACAGACTATTCCAAAAAATCCGAAAAGAAGGAAGACTCTCAAACTCTTTTTATGAAGCCAGCATCATCCTAATCCTAAAACCAGATAAAGACACAACAAGGAAAGAAGACTTCAGGCCAATATCGCTGATGAACATAGACACTAAAATCCTCAACAAAATATTGGCAAACCACATCCAACAATACATTAAAAAGCTCATACACCATGACCAAGTGAGATTCATCCCTGGGATGCAAGGATGGTTCAATGTTTGCAAATCAGTAAATGCAATACATCACATAAACAAAAGCAAAGACAAAAATCACATGATCATATCAATAGATGCAAAAAAAAATCATTTGATAAGGTACAGCACCCATATATGATAAAAACACTCAGCAAAGTGGGAATAGAGGGAGCTTCCTCAACATAATAAAGGCCATATATGAGAGACCTACAGCCAACATCATACTCAATGGGCAAAAACTAAAATCTTTTCCACTAAGATCAGGAACAAGACAAGGATGTCCACTTTCACCACTTCTATTCAATATAGTATTAGAAGTCTTAGCTACAGCAATTACACAAGAAAAGGAAATAAAAGGCATCCAAATTGGAAGAGAGGAAACAAAACTATCATTGTTTGCAGATGACATAATAGCGTACATAGAAAATCCTATAGACTCAGCCAAAAAGCTGCTTGACCTAGTAAATGAATTTGGCCAAACAGCTGAATACAAAGTCAATATCCAGAAATCAAAGGCATTTTTGTATACCAACAATGAAACAGCAGAAGCAGAAATCAAGAAAAAAATCCCATTCGATATAACAAAAAGAAAAATAAAATACCTAGGAATAAACCTAACCAAGGAGGTAAAAGACCTGTATGCAGAAAACTACACAACACTGAAGAAAGAAATCAAGGAAGACACAAACAAATGGAAACATATACCATGTCATGGATCAGAAGAATTAACGTCACCAAAATGTCCATACTACCCAAAGCTATGTACAAATTCAATGCAATACCTATTAAAGTACCAATGGCATATTTCACAGACATAGAAAAAACACATCAAAAATTTATATGGAACCATAAACGACCCTGAACAGCTGCAGCAATTTTGAGAAAGAAGAGCAAAGTAGGAGGGATCACAATACCTGATACCAAACTGTATTACAAGGCCACTGTAATCAAAACAGCCTGGTACTGGCATAAAAACAGGCACATGGACCAGTGGAATAGAACAGAGCCCAGAAATAAACCCAAGTCTCTATGGTCAATTAATATTTGACAAAGGGGGCAGCAACATAAAATGGAGTAAAAATTGCCCCTTTAATAAGTGGTGTTGGGAGACCTGGACAGCTGCATGCAAAAAAAATGAAACTCGAGCACCAATTTACACCATACACAAAAATAAATTCAAGGTGGATAAAAGATTTAAAGATAAGCCATGAAACCATTAAAGTCCTAGAATAGAACATAGGCAGAAAAATCTCAGATATTTCACTCAGCAACATTTTTATTGATATGTCCCCTAAAGCAAGGGATATATAGGAAAGAATAAACAAATGGGATGTCATCAAAATAAAAAGCTTCTGCCCAGCTAAAGAAAACAGTATTAATATAAAAAGAGAACTGACTGTATGGAAAAACATATTTGCCAATGATACCTCAAACAAGGGTTTAATCTCCAAAATATATAAAGAACTTACACGACTCCACTCTAAGAAGACAAGCAACCCAATTAAAAAATGGGCAAAGGACTTGAACAGAACTTCTCCAAGGAGGACATACAGAGGATCCAGAGACACATGAAAAGATGCTCAATATCACTAGATATCAGAGAGATGCAAATTAAAACCAGAATGAGATACCACTTCACACTGGTCAGGATGGCCATCATAAACAAAGCAACAAACAACAAGTGTTGGAGAGGTTGTGGAAAAAAGGGGACCCTAGTGCACTGTTGGTGGGATTGCAGACTGGTGCAACCACTATGGAAAGCAGTATGGAATTTTCTAAGAAAACTAAAAATGGATCTACCTTTGACCCAGCAATTCCACTGCTAAGATTATATCCTAAGAACCCTGAAACACCAGTCCAAAAGCACCTATGCACCCCAATATTCATAGCAGCACAATTCACAATAGCCAAGTGTTGGAAGCAACCTAGGTGCCCATCAGTAAATGAATGGGTCAAAAACTATGGTACATTTACCCAATGGAATTCTATGCAGCAGAAAGAAAGAAGGAGCTTCTACCCTTCTGGACAGCATGGATGGAACTGGAGAGCATCATGCTAAGTGAAATAAATCAGGCAGTGAAAGACAAATACCATATTATCTCACCTTTGACAGGAACCTAATAAAAACAAACAAACAACCAAACAGAATATAACCAAAGACACTGAAAATGAGAACAGACTGACAGTCACCAGAGGGGAGAGGGGAGGGAATTTCAGGGGAAAAGGGGAAGGGTTTATAGGAACAAGTGTAAAGGACACATGGACAAAAACTGGGGGGGTGGGGTGGAAATTGGAGGGAGGTGGGGAGGGTTGGGTCGGTGGGCTGGGATGGGAGTAAAAGACAGAAAATTGTAGAAGGACAACAATTAAAATAAATTTTTTTAAAAAAGTATTGATGTTAAGAATACAGACTCTAAAGTCATACTGCCTGGCTTCATATCATAGATTTAGGCTTTATCTTCTGTGTGATATTGGGCAAGTCATTCAACTCCATTGTGTTTTACTTTTCCTCGTCTCTAAAATGAGGGAAATAATAGTATGTTTCTCGTAATATAGATAAAACAGTACCCTTTCTGCCACCTGATAATCATTTTAGTGTTTGTTAACATCATTATTATTACCTCTGTAAAAAAATTAGGAAGAAAAAAATTAGAAATGATAAGAGAATGGGGAGGGTAAACTGGGGTGTTAACCTGTACGGGAACAGGGAATGGGGAAAACAATAAAAATCTGGAAGAAAAGAATATAAAGAGGTTTTATTAAGGACATCCTGATGTATGCCATGCAATATAATTCACCATTTCCTGCTTTTTGAAAGCATCACATTAGTTTTCAATATTTTTTGTGAGGGGCCTAGGAGCAAAATTTGTATTTCTTTTGGATATGATAATGTACTCATACTGGTTTCCAGGTGGTTCAACTTCTTTCTTATTACATATTTCTCTCACAGGAGTCCGTGATTTCACAACAAAGACTGTTATACTTAGTAAGGATTGCCATAGCTTTGGCGATCAGTATGAAACATATCAGGCACTCATGACAGAGCAACACAAAAACAGCTTGAATATGATAGATGAATGAAATGCTGGCAAAATGCAACAAAATTTTAATTAGAAAACTTATATGTTAAATAGATACCTGAACAACAAACACAGTAAGAAAGATGATGTAAAAATATTGGTACTTTTAAAACAGCATTTTCTAGTTACAAAAAAATTGAAACTGCTTAGTACAGAACACTTGGAAAACATGGAGCAAGGTTTCTCCACCTCTGCACAATTGGTGTCTTAGGCCAGTTAATTCTTTATCAGCAGGTAGGTGACTGGAGCATTGTTGGATTCTTCTACTGAACAGTAGGAGAATTAGCCTTTGCCCACTATATGCCAATAGCATCATAGCCACACCAATTTTAACAACCAAAATGTCCAGATATTGCCAAGTGTCACCTGTGGGCAAAATCACTCCTGGCTGAGAACCAGTAAAATAGAGAAATTACAAAAGTCACCACTCAAATAGAGAAATTATATCTTAGAAGTGTAAGCTTTTTGTTTGCATAAATACAAATTATAAAACAGTCACATTGAATTTACCAGTTTGTATTTCACTAATACAGCATCAACATTTTTGTTATGTAATATTTCTCTGCAGCATATTTTTTGGTAGTACCAAAAAATTGAGTATCTTATAGTAACAAAATAATTCTAATTCCTCCCTTCATCCCTTTTATCATTGCTATCATTCATTTCACTTCTACAGAATTACACAGGGTCTGTCACAAATAACACCCCTTTTCTATTCCAATCTTTTATTCCAAAATCATAAGGCTGTAATTCTGTAACATAGTGATATCACACTCAAGCACACCAAATGAAATTTTAGGTAAAATGTTCAAATTAAAACTATAAATTATTACACCCATGGGATTACCCTACCAACCACACTCAAGCAGGCGTTTCTTCTTCCAGACCCTGTATTTATGTGTTCATGCCACAAGCATATGTAACCAAATACATTGTTGCCACTAATATTTGAAGAGACTGTTATCTGTTCGATCAATTAAGAACAAAAACATAAAAGATTTTATTTTACTTTCACTTATTCTTTCTCTCATGCTTTCCTTTCTTTATGTAGATCCAAACTTTTGACATACCATTTGCCTTCTCTCTAAAGAACTTGTTTGAAAATTTCTTGCAAGGCAGGTCTACTGGCAACAAATTCCTTCCATTTTTTATTTGTCTGAGGAAGTCTTTATTGCCCCTCCATTTCTTAAAATTTTTTTTTAATTTACTCATTGATTTTAGAGGAGGGGGTGGAGAGACAGACAGACAGACATCAATCTGTGATTCTTGCATGTGTCAGACCCACCCAAGATGAACCTGCAGCCTCAGCCTGGTGCATTGGGAGACACTCTAACCAACTGAGCTACCCAGCCAGGGCTCCCCCTTCACTTTTGGGAAATAATTTCACAGGGCACAGAATTCTAGGTTGGTTAATTGTTATTTTCTGCCAATGCTTAAATATTTTACTTCACTCTTTTCTTGCTTGCATGGTTTCTAAGAGCAGTCAGATATAATTCTTATCTTTGTTCCTGTAGAAGTAAGGTGTTTGTTTCCTCTGGCTTCTTCTGGATTTCCCCCCTTTATCCTTGATTTTATGTAGTTTGGGAATGATATGTAGTTTTTCTGATATTTATACTTTTTGGTATTCTGTGAGCTTTCTGGATCTCACAGTTTTGGTGTATGACATTAATTTGGGGAACAGTTTCAGTTATTATTGTTCCAAATACTTGTTTCTGTTCCTCTCTTTCTTCTTCAGAAATACCCACTACAGATATGTTACTCCTTTTGTAGCTGTCCCACACTTCTTGAATATTCTGTTCTATTTTTTTTTTTTGTCTTTTTTCTCTTTGCTTTTCAGTTTGGGAGGTTTCTATTGAGATATCCTCAAGCTCAGAGATTTTTTTCCTCAGCCATATTCAGTCTGCTATAAGCCCATTAAAGGCCTTTTTTTATTTCTGGTGCAGTTTTTTTTTCTAATCTTTATCATTTCTTTTTGGTTCTTTCTTAGGATACCCACCTCTCTGCTTACATTGCCCATCTGTCTTGCATGGTGTTTACTTTACCCATTAGAGCTCTTAGCATATAAATTCTGATTTAAATTCCCTGTCTGATAATTTCAACATCCCTGCCATATGTAAATCTGGTTTTGATGCTTCCTCTGTCTTTTCAAACTCTGTTTTTGCCTTTTAGTATTTCCTGTTTTTTTTTTTTTTTTTTTTTTTTCCTGTAGAGTCAGACATTCTGTAGTGGGTAAAAAGGAACTGCCAGGCACTGATTCCCACGGAAGGTTTAGTTTGTGTGTTTCTGTGCCCTCAGTTGTGGTTGTCTGTATTCCCCTCTCTGTGTGATTTTTGGAGCAGTGGTTTGCCCTGTGATCCCAGTTTTCTTTTAGATCTATGAAAAGTTGTTGATTTTTTAGTTTGTCAGGTTTTACTTGCTTTTAAGACCTACTGCATGTTTTTAAATGGATGTTGGTGTAAAAAAATGATCCACTTTAAAATGGAGTTGAACTGCTATAAACACTTTATATCTCAAAGCTTTAGAATGTTAAAACAGGGCAAATTAACCTTTGGACTGGGCCTAAAATAACACTGCATCTCAAACAATAAAGCAGATATTATTACCACTGGACTGATGGCTACCAGATCGAAAATTAAAAGCATTGCTTCGAATTAACACCACTATGTCTGTTTATCTGCACCAACAGAAATACCTTCCTACCATTAATATAATTGCTTTCCTTTCCCTTTCTCATAAATACCCCTTGCCTTTGTCTCCTAATCCAAACAATATTTTGGTTTTCTCCCTGAATCAGGCTTCCCAAATAGCTTTTTATTTTCTGACTTCAAGTAAATGTTTGTTGCCTCTCACTTCGACTTTTTAATATTTATGGTATCCCATAGCATGGAAGATTTTGATCGTTTCAAATAAAGCTAAACTAAATATATTTGTTTCCTCAGACTAGATTTTTGTGAGTAGAATTGTAGCTCAAAGTAAAGAAAAAGCATTTCAATTTTGTGCTGTCCACTTTTAGGGTGATGGACTTCAGGGACAGGTCACCCTCACCCACCGAATTCTCTCTCCACGGCGTTTCTTTGGGTTTCGGGCGGAGCAAAATCCTCACTGGAGCCATTCACACTCCTGTCTTTCCCGTCCTTTCCCGTCCCCTGCGAACTGCTCGATAAAGGATCGCCTTCTGTCAGGGTTTGGTGAGACCTCCACAGGCAGGGGGCACTGTAGGGCCGGCGAAGTCCCCAAGGACTAAGAAGCACATCTTCTTCCGCCGACACTCTGTCCCACCCGCACACGCCCCTTCGCCCGCCTCTCGGTTTGGGGAAGTGTTTCTAGGAGACAGCGCAGACCGCTGCGCCTGCGCAGTTGGTGTGGCCGGGGGCGGGCTGACTGTGGCTCTCACCCGCTAAGCCTGTTCCTGCTGGGTCTGGGTTGCGGTCACTGCCCAGGTTCCCCGGCTTCATGAGACGCCGGTGAGGCGGGCCGCCGACCGACTCGTCGGGATGGAGCACATTCGTACGACCAAGGTAGGCGGGTTCGGGTGATGCGTTGGCCGCTGGCCCGGGTCTGAGACCGGGCGTAGGCTGGAGACAAGCAGAGCTCCGTTGGTCAGACGGAGAATGAGGACGGGTCGGGCGGGGCCTGGCTACTGGACGAGGGTCCGGGCCGGGCCTGTGGCGGGGGGTGCGGCACACAGTTTGGTCCACGGGTGTGTACCAAGGCCTCCTGTATCCTCAGGAGTGCAACGTCACTTGTTAGTCCAAAGCGTTGGGTGCGGTGATCTGTCGCCGCCCTCTTGGCATTTTCTTTGCCAAAATTGGGGCTGCTTAGCTGCGGGGCCTGTCAGCCTTCCTCTGCCTCAGACTGGAAAGCTGGTGAGTCTACAAGTGAACATTTCGATGCTCTGTAAGCATTTCTTTATTTACGGTTAATTGCCCCGCGTCACACAGATTCTTGATGCAAGTTTTGGAGAAACTGAGATCAGCACTCAGTTCCTCCTCGCTTTCTGGTCTTGGGCTCCAGTCATTTAGATTTGGTGTTTCCGTCTCTGTGCTCAAACCTGATTGTCTTTAGAGTCAGTTCAACAGAGGAGTTACGGAGAAGGTAAAAACATTATCCTATATTTTAAAGTGTTTGATGAAATTGTTATTCAACTGAGCTTGCTAGATTCCATGCTTAATTTTGGTTGCGTAAAAGGTATGCTTGTGATTCCATAACACATGTTAAAACTGAGGGAAATAACATCAAAGTATTACCAAATTATTTTACCAACATTTAAGTTAGATTTCAACTTTGGGAAGGATAAAATAAAGAGACCAGAAGAATTGAAGAACATGATTTGAGGATCGCTGGGAAGAGGACGACCACTGCGAATCTTGACTGCATTTTGCTGAAACCAGTTGATTGCTGCTCATCCTAGAATCACTGTTTAGCAGACATTCATCATCTTCATTTGTTCCATGGAGACTCTGAGCTGTCGTTAAAATGTTTCACAAACCTTTTTAAAGTGTATATGGAGCCCTGGCTGGTGTGGCTCAGTGGACTGAGTACCGGCCTGCAAACCGAGGGGTCGCAGATTTGCTTCCTGGTCAGGGCGCATGCCTGGGCTGTGGGCCAGGTTCCCAGGTTATGGGCGTGTGGGAGGTAAACCGAACGGTGTATATATCTCCGCGCACATGGATGTTTCTCTCCCTCTTTTCCCCCCCTCCCTTCCCTTCTCTCTAAAAGTAGAAAAATAAAATCTTAAAAAAAAAAAAGCCCTGGCTGGTGTGGCTCAGTGGATTGAGTGCCAGCCTGCGAGCCAAAGGGTCTCCAGTTTGATTCCCAGTCAGGGCACATGCCTGGGTTGCAGGCCAGGTCCCCCGGAGGGGGCACGCGAGAGGCAATCACACATTGATGTTTCTCCCTCCCTTCTCTAAAAGTAAGTAAGTAAAAATCTTTTTAAAAAATTAAGAAAAAAATTAAAAACCTGTAAATTCTCCCTTTAAAAAATAAATCACATATGGATTTTTTATTAGAGGTTGTTTTTAACATTATACTATCTCTAATAAAATTGAAGAGTTAAATAGTATTAACCCCTTTTAAAAAAATTTTTTTTAAAGAGAAGAAAGGTAAAGTAACTCTAGAATTCAAGCAGCTGGCACTTTATGTTGAAAACAGAAGGGTGAGTAAGTAAATAACCAAAATAGTAGAAGATGTCGATGTGGAAAGAAGAACTAGAGTAGGCATCAGATCAAGTTCTTCTGGTTTCAAGGTCCCAGACATGTATATATAGTAGCTGTGTGCACACGACTTCCTTCTGTAGTAGACTGAACCTCATGGTTGCATTTTCCATCATCCTTGCTACAGCACACAATAGCAAAACAGTAAAAGTAAACCGAGTTTAATCAATTAGAACCAGCCCTATTCCTGGGTGGCTGGTAAGAGTGAACAGAAAGTTGGAAAATCTACAATCCTTTGGCTTAAGCCTTTCCACTTCATATTTATGATGAATGTTTGTCTTTGTTTTTATCTGCGTAATTGTAGCTCTTATCATGTCCTTAAGTTTATTGCTGGTGAATCACTTGGTCAAGTGTACCTCTTTAAATACCAGTTGATAAGACTTTAATTAATTTTTTGACTTAGTCTTACTTTTTCACAGTGAGTCCAGGTTGGTGTTTTAGTTAAGGTTCTTTCATGTCTTTTTTTTTTTTTTTTTTGCTATAAAATTATTTTTTTATTTATTTGAGAGAGAGAGAGAAACATCGATCCACTGCTCCACACACTTATTGGCTGACTTGCACGTCCCCCACTAGGGATCAAACCCACAACTGGTGCATCAGGACGATGCTCCAACCAAGTGAGCTACCAATGCTTTTGGGTATTCTGGGTGGCGGTTTTCTTTATCATCTAACAAGTAATTAACTGTCTTTCTGCTTAATCTATTATTTGAATTTGTTTGCTGAATTTAGGCACTTTAACCTTTTATTCAAGTATTATGTGTATTATGCTGTTAATAATAATTCAAATATTGCAAATAATGCTGAAATCTCTCCTTGCCACCTCCCATTTCCCATTCTCCTTCCAGAGGTAAATTGCTGTTATCAATTGTATGTGCGCACATATTTTATGTACTTATTTACATGCATATATGTACCTATAAAATTATATATTTTTGTTTTAACTTTTTTACATACATGGAATTTATTGTACATACTGTCCACAAATTGCTTTCTTCACTTAATAATATATCTTACAGAGCTTTCCATGTAAGTATTGTGTAAATACAGACATCTCATTGTTTTCTATAATATGGATGTGTCATTTAATAATTTCCCTATTTGAAAACATTAAGGTTATTGTGAAGCTTTAGTGGTACAAATAATATGGCCACAAATGCTGTTACATATGTAACTTTGTACACATATGTCAATGTTTCTCTTGAGCTGATGCAGAAAATGGAAGGGTCTTGTCAAGGGATCTGGAACTGTCATTTATAGATTCTCCTCAATCTCCTTCCAGGCGGCTGGATCATGCCATAGGAACAGCCATTTCTTTTTATTTTTGCCATCATTTTATATTAAGAAATGTACTTCAAAGGTGAAAACAATATGTCATTTGCATTTCTCCAATTAATAGTGAGATTAAACAGTTTTTATATTTTTACTTCTATAAATTCTTTAGAATCTTTCCTCATTTCCTATTGGATTGTATATACTTTTTCCTACTGATTTACCGGATGTTGATGACTTTTTAAGGACTAAAGGATTTCTGACTAACATTCTATTAAAATGACTTCTCAAGTGTGCTCCTTTATTACTTTCCATTATTTTTCTAGCATTGGAGCACTGCTACCCTGGAATCATCCTAAGTGTCTGTATGTAGAGTGCCGTGAAACCAGTGTCTGCTGGGTGCCTGTTACGAGCCCACAGACGTGGGCCTCACAAGACACTCTGATAATTGTTGACATTCTACTGATCTGAGTTTCTTAAATTGTAACTTACAAGGATAACTTCATAACTTATAAGTTACAAAGATTGATTTGAACATAGCCAACTTTTTGTTTCTATTGTGCATAGCCTTCACCTGGACATAGTTAACTTGCTGCCGAAATCATTGCATTTCAAACTACAAATTAATCGCTTTCCATTTATTTAGCCGTTTTGAACTCTATGTAGTTTAGTCACTGTGATCAAGAATTGACTGTGAAGTAGTACTATGTAACTAGTGATTCTTTCTGTGTTGTTCAGATAGCTGCATAGTTGACCCTTCAACAGTGCCTGGGTTAGGGGTGCTGACCCTTGTGCAGTTGAAAATCTGTGTATAACTTTTGACTCCCCCAAACTTAGCTATTCTTGGTATCCAAGGGGGATTGATTCTAGCCCCTGCCCTCCCCATAGGTCCCAAAACCTGTGGATATAAAATGGCATAAATTGATGCATACAGTTGCCCTCTGCATCTGCGGACTATCAATCGTGGAGGGAAAACAGTAAAGGTGTTTATTGAAAAAAAAAATCCATGTATAAGTGGACCCACACAGTTCAAATCCATGTTGTTCAGGGGTCAACTGTATTTGAAAAGTAGTAATTATATGTCAACATAGTCAATTATATGATATCATTTCACAGTATTTACAATTTCACAGATGCAATAATTTATACAAAATTATCACTAATCTTTAAACACCACCAGTTGGGTACATTGTTTCTATTTACAAATGAGGAAGTGGGTTTAGAGAATGGAAATAATCTGCCCAATTAGCTTGTGAAACAGAGTCAAGATTTAAACCAAGATTTGTCTAACTCCAAAGACTATGTAATATCTTTTCCATTGACTCTCTAATTTTAATCTAATTGTAAAAATGTATTAATATTAATTCAGAAATAAATCCTAAGAATACTAAGAGTTTTGTCTTCCTCAAACTTCTTGACATAAGTAAATAATATTTATGTGGCATTGTTTGTTGTATTGTTTGTTGTCATTTTTTGTTTTGTTTTTGTTTACTAACCAGAGATTTATGAGATAAAATATTTTAACTGAATACTAATTAAATGGCTTTATTGTTTTAGAATTCAAGAACAGATATACCATCCTGTTTTGGTCACATTTGGTTTATTAACTGTATAGCATCAGTAAAGATGCCAAGTCTGAATTTGTAATTTTCAAAGAGCATTTTCAAGCTATGCTTAAGAACAGTGTAGCTACTAACTATCACTTTGAGTGCTAACTTTGCCGTAATGAGATAGTCTTGCCAAGAAACAATGGGAAATATGCAAACAGTTGTTCTTTATGCAGTCTTCTCTCCCTGCCAGGCTCTACTCCTTTGGCTGACATGATATATAGATGTCGAAATCTGTGCTGTTTGTGAATGGAGCTTTACAGAATTAAATGGAAGAATGTCTTCCTGACCTCTACATGAAAGACCGCTTTCTAGAGTTTGTTAAAGAATGGGATGTTGCATAGAAATTTGACCCCGCTAGTGCTCAAATTGAGTCATTCCAAAAGCGATGCCTAATTTGTCTTAGCTTGCTATATCCCTTTATGTCATTAGAATGTGAGATCATACCTGTGTGTTCACATGTATGTTTCCTGTTACAAAAAGTGAAGGCAGTACAAAACTAAGAGTGGATGAAGAATAAAGAGAAAATGATATTTTAATTGTCTTTGAAATACGAGCCAGTAGATTTTGAGGAGCACCTGAATTCTTTCCTCATAAAGTGGTTAAGTCATCTTGACTTTTACTGATATTATCTCAATATACAATATTATCTCAAGTTTCAGATGAGAAAACTGAAACTTGCAGAGATTAAATGAAATAACTAAGAAAGAGGTGGAACTGGAAACCTGAATCCCGGTCTTTATTCAGGTTTCCTGGTCTTTATGATACCAGTTGTATTCTCTTAAACATTACACTCTCTTGCCTCACAGTAATTATCTAATCAAGAGACTTGAGTAGTGAGGTATGTCAGTGTGATAGGAATGGGAAGGAGGGGGTGGGTGAGAGGAACTCAGGTGGCAGGATGTCTAGTCGGTAGTTAACTGTGAGGGTCTATAGATTTGGGACTTGTCATTATTTGAGTAATCATTGAAGTTACCTATTGTGGATAAGTTTATGCAGGAAGAATATGTAGGGGCCCTGTAGAGAAGAGTGTGAAGGTTAGAGGCCTGGGAATACTCAAAAGGGGGCAAGCAGAGTAAGAAGAGCCAGAGAAAGAATATTCAGGATAAAGTGGAGAGGGGGGAATCACAGATGGGAAGGGAACAGTCTTCCCTACCTAATTTCCTTCATTGCTTCCTCTTGCTCTTCCCTCTCCTTATTTGCCCCCTCCTCTTCTGTTCCCTCCTTGCATCCTCCTTTTCCATGGGGCAGCACTGTTCTAGGTACTGGGGAAATGGCAGTGATTAAATCAGATCAAAATCCCTGCCTTTATAAAACTTATTTTCTAGTTGGCGAAGATACAACAATCAGCAAAATTAGTAAGTCAAATATATGATATGGTGGTAAATGCTGTGGAAAGTGCCAGGGTGGGGTGGGGGAGGAGAGTTGGAAATATGGTAGGGGAGTCCTCACAGAGATAGTGACGCTTGAGTACAGACCTGAAAGAGGTGAGGGGGTGAGGCATCTTTACCTGGGTGGGGGAGATGGCGGGAAGAGCCCCAACAGAGGGAGCAGCAAGAGCAAAAACCCTATGCTGGGCATGCCTGGTTGATGAGAACGGACAAGAAGACTAGTGTGGCTAGAGCAGAGTGAGTGAAGGAGAGAGCATAGTAGAAGATTAAAGCTGAGGACACTGTCAAGTTACTACGCAGGGCTGTCCAGCCTTTTGGCATCTCTGCACCACAGTGGAAGAAGAAGAGTTGTCTTGAGCCACATGTTAAATATATTGAGACATGTAATCACAAAAAATCTCATAATGTTAAAGTAAATTTATGATTTTGTGTTGGGCCACATTTCTAGCTATTCTGAGCTGCATAGGGCCCACTGGCTGCAGGTTGAACCCCCACTGTGAGGACAGAGCCTTGAAAGCTGATGTGAAATACTTAATTTTGCTGTGTGAGATAGGAAGCCATTCATGCAATGTCAGCTGTGTCTAGCACTGCAGGAAAGCAAAGCAGGGTAGAAGTCAGTAAAGTGCCCCTGGATTTATGATCTGTTTTACTTAGCAGTTTATTCAGAAGATGCTGTTGTAGGAACTGGGGATACATGAAAAAAAATAAAAATCTCTGCCATTTTGATGCTTACTTTCCTCTTCAGGAAGGCAATTTGATGCTCTTCCTTTTTGATAGGTAATTATTGGCAAGATGTCAGTGCTATGAGTGTGTAAAAATGATTCTAAGAGTCTCAAATGGGTGCCTGGCTAGAGAATCCTTGACAACGTACTTTCTGCTTCAGTGGCCATTATCATGTAGTTGCCAAGTAAGTCCAGCTGTTGGTCACAGAATTTTGAGGAAGGCCCATCTTGTCCCAGAGGCCACTGTTCCCTCTTATGGGTAGACAAGTGTCTGAGTTTTCTGAATGTGATTCTCTATGCATGATTTCTTACACTTTTCATTTTCTGCTTTGTGACTAGCTGAAATCTGAACTTCCTGTGTAGACCATTGGGATACTTTTAGGGCAGGCCCCTAGTTGGCAACAGTTCCACTAACTGGCCCTTAAAGTAATATATTGGCATTTCCCATCCTCACCATAATGACCACACCCCCCAATTCTTTTCTTCCTGCCCCATTTTCTTCTTGGTTTAGTCTTTTTTTCCCCTCCATAACCCTTTCCCCACTCCCCATTTCCTTTTTTGCCTTGATAATACCTATAATTCAACACCGTTTCTGTCGTGCCTCGGTGCTTTCAGTGACCTGAAAGGCCTGTAGGTGCTTCCTGAATATCTGACTTAAAAACTTTCCAAGGAAACACAGGAAAATCTGTTGTAACATATGTAAAGTATGTTCAGGTTCTTAGTGAAACAGGGAAAAATGAAGCAGCAGTTGGTGTTTAGAAATAGGCTGAGTCTTTAGTTTGAAATTTGTATGCTGATGATTTTAGCAAAAAAAAATTTTCTTTTTAAAACAATTATCTTAGGATTTGCAGCAAGAAATTGAATAATCATTATTATTTTCTCAGAAATTCTCTTTTGTTTCCCCTCTAGAAATTCAGTTTAAGTATTAGCTATGTTTTGGGATAATTTCAGGTTAATTTTATCTGCCACATCCATATAGTGATTGCCGTATTGAAGAGGTCATATAACGATTTTCTGTTATATTTTCTTGATTTGGATATAATTTTGCATTTACCAAGGTAATGAACAGTCCTCAAGTTATGGTCAGGATGGACTTTTTTCTTCAAAAACAAATAATTTTACATTTAAATTTTTATTTATTTGAACAGGTGCTATTTGAAGTTAAAAAAACTCTCTGAAATTAAATTTCCTGGTTGGGGGAGCACTAATAGTCTTTTAAATGGTAGTTGTTGAGTCTTTTGGAAATTACAATTTCAAAATGGAATTTAATCTTCAATTTTTGTAAGGGAAAAGAAAATATAGGGTGGGGCAAAAGTAGATTTACTATAATGAGTACATGAAATACAGAGTCTATTGTATTGTTATTTATTAATTATTGTAGTACTTTCCATATGAACAACTGTAAATCTACTTTTGCCCTGCCTATATATGTGGGGAGAGAGTATAGAATTAGTGAGATAATGGTTAGCTTTCTGGTTTTGAAGACACACAATTTAAAGAACTATCTACAACCTACTGCTGTAGTTGTGGATTAATATTTTTAACTTGGTAATGGTTATTTTACTTTTCTCTCCCCCATAAGAATGGATAGTAATAAATGCTGTTTTTTCAGAACAGTAGTCTCCTGCACATCCCTGGCCAACTTTATCTTCTTTATATTTTATTTTATTTTTTCTTTTTCTCCCCTGGCCAACTTTAATCACATTCCTCAGTAGCAACCTTGTGCATACTTGCTTATGTTTACTGTTAATAAAGATGCCCTTTGTACCTCACTGCTTCAGCTACTGTGGATGCAGAAGCAGCATATGACCTAACCTGTGCCGAGGAATTGAAAGCTATGAAGAAACACATTAAGCTAAGATATCAAGGAATTAGTTTCCTGAGAAGGATTCCTGTTATGGGACAGGCCATCAGTGAGTCCTGCAGAATGCGTAGTACTTTGCAAAGTAGAAGAGACCGTTAAATGAAGGGAGAACAGTATGAGCAAACGCACAGAGCTGGATAAAAAACATGTCCTGGGTGGAGTGGTGAGGAGAATAAGTTGGACTCTGCAGTACTTTAACTGTTTCCTGATTTAATTTTTCTGGTAATTTACTTCCATGACTCTACATGATGACCTTATATATTTATTATTTGACCTGCCAACTCTAAGTAAAACATTTTGACTCTTAGATATGAAAAACATTTTTGCTTCTTTATACCACACCCCTCCTTCCTGTGCCCCTTAGTATATGTATTAATACTTTTTTCCAGGGTTCTTCTCTCTTGTTTATATTTGTAACTATAAATAGTACCGGTATTGTTTGTGGTTTATATATTTTCCAATACATAAATTTAACATTCAACATTAAATAAATTCATGGTTTTGAACAGGAGGAAAAAATTTGAAAATGCGCACTTAAATCCTAGGGTAACAGAAAAAGAATTTATACTACTTTTGAAATGACAGGTAACATCTTTTTCTTTTTTAGGTTGAGCAAGTGAAATTACTTGACCGATTCAGTACCAGTAACAAGTCATTAACAGGAACGTTGTATCTTACAGCCACACATCTATTATTTATAGACTCTCATCAGAAAGAAACCTGGGTAAGGTGGACACCTCTTGTACTGTTTACCATAATTATAATGATGGTTTTAGCCTCTTGCTGTGTTTTATTTTGAATGTGTAAAACATTTTTAATCATTGGTAACTGTGTTGCAACTGTTCAAGGCCGGACAGGTCCCTGGTATTCGTGCAGACAGAATGATCCTCACGGAGCCATTGGGATGTCTGGCATGCCTTTATTCATGGATGGGTGCACCCACATGCAGCTAGCTGCATGTCTCCCTGCATGTCACATGTTGTGGTTCTCCCCATCGTGGCACTTGTCCCCTTGCAAGTGTCTCTGACTAGTGAGAAGCCCCTGCTTGTTTAAATACTAGAGGGAAACAAAGCTGGGAAACTGCCAGGCCATTACATAACATAACGTAATTCTGTGCATGTGAGCCCACTTCACGTTATAGGAACAGTTTATTGGACCCAGTCTCAAGGCTCAGAATACTGGTTATCGGCCG
>PVKU01015353.1:0-18677 GCA_004027475.1 Anoura caudifer | reverse complement strand
ACCACATACATAAAATGTGCCTACAAACTATCGGTATAATTTTGTGCTGAACACTGTGTTGAGAGGCTTATTAAATTTCTTTGTCAATATCTGAGGGTAATTAAACTCTATTATTCAACAAAGGGAGATAAAGAACACAAGTAAAAAGCAATAAAGCAGCAAACAAGGGACCTTGGCCTGGGGCTGTGGTGCTGGAGAAGGTAATTCCTTTCCCTGGGCCTCTGTTCTCCGGTCAGTAAAATGAGGGATGAGATCGTTGCCATTCAGTCTTGTTTCCAACTCTAAGCCCTATGGGTACCATCTTCTAGGAACTTGGCCCCAAGTGGGGGATCGCCTGTCAGGCAGAGGGAAGGGCAAAGGCAGACCACCCACAGGGGGTGCTGTGTGAGGACTTGAGGGGGATGGTGCAGAGCCTGTGTCACATGGGGCAAAACCAATGTCCTGGTTCTGGGGAAGGGTGCAGAGTGCTAATGTCACTGTAGGTTGAAATAATTCATGACTAAACTCAGTCAAAGTCCACTTGTTATCTGAGTTTCACTTTTCAGAGGATTGCAGCTGGTGGGAGGAATATGCCATTCTGATTAGAATCTGAATTTCAGGCAGACCTTGGGGCCTCAGCTCTCCCTTCAGTGTGGGCGCCTCAGCACACACCCTCCCTCACCCAACGCCGAGACCAGGGCCACCTCCATCCCCTCTGGCTGTCCCAGAGCTCTCACTCCAGCCTCTGGACACCAGCTGTGTGGATGAAGGGTGCACCTGAACTCCAGCAAGGAGAACACCACTAGCCCAGTTTCCTCCTGAAGGAGAGAAGGAGACGGGTGAGTAGTTTGCAGAGTGCCGGTGGATGACACCAGGGCAAGGTGTGGAAGTCAAGGAAGAAGAGGAAGTAGGACGTGTAGAGAGCTTGCATCCGGCTGGGAAATTGTCACTGTTGGAATGGCTCCTGCTTGTGTTCTATACTGCTACTCCCTTCACACTTTTCAAAGTGCTTATGTGAGTCTCATAATATTGCTGTGAAGCAAGTGAATGAGGGGGGCACCAGACCAACACTCAGAAAACCAGGATCACACTGACCATTTTCCTACATGATGTGTGTTTGTGTCTCTGAGCCGCGGGTGCCTTGTCTGTCGCATGGTGATGATACAGCTGGAAAAACATCAGGGATAATCCTCTCCATCAGAAAAGAGATTCTCAGGACACAAGGAAACACATGGTCTCTGAGAACTCTTATTTTACTTTGCTTTCTCACTATAAAAATATGTTGTTTTAACATGTGATGAGCCATATATATATTTTAAGTTAAATAGATACATAAACTTCAAACTCTGTGAACTGATTTAATCCTCACCTGTTAATTACTGTGGTTACTTAGCATTTTAAGAGTTTAAGTTTTGAGGTTTTGTGTGTGTGTGTGTTTTGTTGTTATTGTTGGGGTTTTTTTTTTTACAAAAAACCCTCTAACAACACCTGATATGGTGATTTGTAATTTGCTTTCATATGAATATGCGGAGACCTTGCAATTCAGAATTGTGATTCACCTAATGCCTAAGTACAAACCAACACTTATCGCAGCAGCCTAACACTTGTACTTCACCCAGAAAGCTGAACAAAACTTTTCGGAGTTTGGTGGCACATATACATGTTAGGTCATGTCTCCTGACAACAGCAAAGTTGACAATATTTAACATTAGTGGCAGTTTTGGAAGACTCATGGCCTACATTCAAATGGTAAAATAGAGATGCCAAAAAGCTTACAATTAAACAGTTATGATTTAAAGTTACAATTTAGGTCCAGTTATTTATGTATAAAAATGTGCTACAGATTTTCGGCAGATGGACGGGTGATCGAGGGCAATGTTTTTTCCCGGCACTGAGGATGTTTCGGGCTGTCTGGGCTGCCATGCTTCGTGGGACGGTGAGCAACCTCCCAGCCACCACCTGTTGATGTTTCCCCCCGCAGCGTGGCAACAAAAATGTCTGCAGACATTGCCAAGTGTCCTCCAAGGTCAAAATCACCCCCTTCCCCAACAGGAACCCTGGGCCAGGCAGTGTTTCTCCCCCTTTATACTCGTGCACAAATCTCTGTCAGCACCAGTGACAGTTAAGATGTATTGTTACAAATTCCTTAAAAGCCTCATTGATTTGGACAATTTTTTGTTAGAATGCATTTGTAGGTTTCCCTGCTGCTTTAATGTAAAAGACCTAAAGGTACATGGACCTATAAACTGGTTTGTAGCAAGTGTGGGTCCTTAGTTCACACAATCAGCCATGGTTCTTGGCGTGGGCTTGGCGGCCTCTCTTTGCTCTTACTTGGTGGAACAGAACATTTCTGCTTATCTCAAGGGAGTCAAGGAGGTGTCAACAATTTCCTTCAGTCTCAGAGGAGGTGACGGATATGTGGTGGTAAAGTGCTCAGTCTCATTTTCATATAAATATTTTAGCACTTTTTCAGATCTAGGCATCATGACTGAGCTAATATCATTTTCCTTAGAGATATTTCAATGACAGTATGCGTCATTAAAAAAACAAACAGAGTCATAATAGAGTAAAATAATCTCCTAAACCACATGATTCAGGTGACTATTGATTTCCCTGCCCTGTAAAATCTCACTGGCATTAGATGCTGGGGAAAGAGAAGTAGCAAATGACTTACTGATGTGAAGCAAGTCTTTCTTTCAATTAGATACTTGACAAACCTGATAGAGTGAGTCTTAGACTTTTTGCATTCTGAATTCTTTAGTTTTCAAAACAAAAGCTAGTGCTCTGTTTTTGTCCTGGTAACTTTAAAACTTTTTAGCTGTGAAAAAGTATTTCTGCCATGCGGGTAACAGTGGGCCTGTTGGGTTTGCCAATCTCTGCCAGTTGCGCTGTTTCTTTTATTTATCCCTACGTGTCTTCACGACAATGCTGAGAGGCCATTTAGGGTTGCTTCCTTGGCCATCTCCTTGTGCAGCACCATTTCCACTACTCTTCCCTTCCCTTTCCAAGGTGCCCCTTTGCCCCTGGCTTCTCCGCAGGCCCTGAGGATGGCTTCCTGGCTGCAATGTGGTGGTCAGAGCCTTCCTGCTCCTTCCTCTACACCTAGGAAGCTCCAGTGACGAAGGAATTTGACTGAGGGGCTGGTAGGAGGGTGAGAAAAAAATATTTGACCCCTGGTTTATAATGTCTTCATGCTCCAAATAGATGAAAGTAAGGAGATTAGAAAACAAACAAACAAACATGTAAATATTATTGTCCCTTTAGTCCAGGAAAGCTTTTGTTTCAATCAGAAATCTTTCTTCAGACCTAAACATAGCTTAAAGGGCCACACATTGGCAAAGGGGTCAGAAATGACCGATGACATGAGAAATGGAGCCAAGTCCATTTTACTGTTTGCTTGTGGAGGGGTGGATGTTGATTCCTCGTATGACCACATCATCACGGGGAGCCATGGAGCGTGCGGTCAGCGTGTCAGTACTGCAACCTCACTCAGGTACGGCCACGTTTTCTCTTGCGTGTGCTCCAGGGAGGATGGTGGACTTTCCAGGGTACAGCCTGTCTGGTGCGGTGGCCTCCTTCTTCTTCATACTGCTCACCATGAAGCAGTCAGGTAAGATGCCCTCCCCCACTCCACACTAAACCCCAGTGTCCTGGAGACCAGGTCTGGGTGCAGAGGTTTAATTCAAAAGGGGTGGTATACTATTAAGAGTGGGGACTAGGAGCTAAAACATCTGTGTTCCAAAAAGAGCCCCTCCACTTCCAGCTGTGTTACCTTTGGACAGTTGCTTGAGTAACTTCTGCTTTAGTTCCCTCATCTTTATAGTAAAAATAACAACATACCTACATCTCACAGGTTAGCATGAACTTTAAGATTAAATGAGTCTGTACATGGAAAACACTTGAATCACCTGGAACGTTTTAGAGCATTCATTAATTTCCGTGCAGGACAGCACTTTGGAGGCTACAAAAATGCTTTGTACCATAAATTGAATAGCATAAATCACTTGGAAATAAAACACTAGAAGGAGAGATTTCCAGTAAATGGGTTTGGAACTCTTAGTAGCCGAATTTTGTTGGTCAAAATATTGTAGTCTGAAAAAGGATTATGAAAATTCACTGTAAGTGGGTAATATCTGAGCCTCCCAAATGCAGCATGTCAAAGTGGGAAACACACAAGACAGGACATCAGAAGGCACGGGTTCGAGTGAGGGTGCACCAGAAAGTATGGGACAGGGTGTGGCTCCCTCCCTGCTGAGGAGTGCATTTCCTTCACCTGTGAAAGCAGTCAGCCAGATGCTATGACCAGTTCTAGCTCCGTATTCAGGTTCCATCAGTGAAGAATGGAAGCAGACTCCACTTGAGTCCTATAGCAACCTTTTGAATAGCATCTCTTGATATTGAACAACAGCTAAGAAAGGTGAGGTTCTTTCTAAGGATGATTGGATCTACACAAAATCCTTACAGCATTTTAAGCTGAAAAACACATAATATGCAATGGCATATAAAATTATTAAACATGATAACAAACAGAATTATTAAATATCTTTTCAATTTGCAGATAACAATGAAGTCAAACAAGACTCAAAATCTGATTGGAAGGGTCAAACTCCCTAGACAAATTACTTCCTTAATCTGCCAGAAATTGTCCTTGTAAAAACTGCCTGTACAATGGCCCCAGTAATGGGAGTCCTGCCTCCTCCAGGCCAAACAAGGGAGGGAGAGCAAGGGCAACCCTGAAAAGTTGAAAAATCTATTGAACAAATGTATTGCCTAAATTGTAAGAAAGTAATTGCAATGTCAGTCATTAGCAATATAAAGAGAAATCACTAAAATAAATCACTATAAAATATAAAATAAATCATTAATGAAGTTCCCAATTAAAACATGGGTTTACACATTAACTTGAGAATAAAAACAGCCCAGAAATGATAGTTTTAGTATCTTAAAGATGGAGACATTGAGATTCAAAATATCAAATCTCACTGAGAATAATGCATTTGCCCCCAGATCACACAGCTGGTGACAGATTTGGCACAGGCACTCACGTTTTTGAGCTGCATGTTATTTTCAGTACAGAAAATCATCTCTGTAACAGCCAAATGTGCAAGTCAGCAGGTTGGGCCATCCAAAGCAAGCTTGTTAATCTTCCAGTTGGCCTTTCTTGGTTCCTCCTTTTCACTGTTTTGTAGATGACTTTAGAGTGATTGGTCCTGCTCATCCCATCCTGGCCAGGGTAGGGGAAGACGCCATACTAACATGTCAGCTCCTCCCCAAGAGGACCGTGGTGCACATGGAGGTGAGGTGGTACCGTTTGGAGCCCAGTGTACAAATAGCACATCGGGTCGGAGCTGAGGTGACTGAGATGCAGACAGAGGACCACAGGGGCCGAGTGCAGTGGGTAGAGGACGACTTTGCTGAGGGAACTGTAGCTCTGAAGATGCACAATATCCGACCATCTGATGATGGGCAATACTGGTGCCATTTCCAAGAGGGAAACTATCATGGAGAAACCAGCTTGCTGCTCAAAGTAGCAGGTGAATATCTGGAAAAAAAAACATGGGGTCTTGGAGGGAGAAGTCTATTAATTTGTGGTAAGTTTATTGCCAGTTAAAGAACTCCCTTTAATCATCAAGGCAATTCCTAATGCTCACTCATCCAGCCTGATGCATCTGAGAGCAAGTAGTTCTGAAATCTCTAAAGCTCACATAAGCAAAATTCCTAAATTTAATTTACATGGTTTTGACTATTCTTGACAATTATTTTAAATCCATGGCATGTCATCATTAGCAATTTTGCTAAAACATGAATTTGTGCCACATAGGCTGATGTGTAAGGGCACATCTGTTACTGAGTGACTCTAGCTGACTGCCCAGCATCCGTATTGCAATGGAATTGGTTGTTCTCTACCCAACATCAAATGTGCGGTAACTGAAATGTGAACACTTTGTTTCTTGTGTCATTCCTCCAGTTAGAAAGCTAGGGATGGGACTGGAGTGGTTAAGAACTTTATGCTTTTATGGAGATTAGCATATACCATGTTCAATGAGTTGGGGACTCACTGTGAATGGCAGGTTCTGCATGTGGTTTTGTATTAGCAAAGCAGGAAGGAGTCAGGAAGAAAGTGATCCCTGAAGAAAGGATGTGTTTTAAGTAAGAACAAATATCTGAAAAGTGTAAATGATCAGACGGTTCCCTGGCAGGAATAACTCCTCCACATGCTGAAGAGAAAATCAGGTGAATCCATTTATCTCATCAGGCAGATGGTTCTGTGGAGACAAAGCAGAATCGTGCTGCTACTGCTTCCTTTTTACTTCTCCATGAGGCTATTTCCTAATACTTAAAAAAACACTCGTATTATTGTTATTATGTTCAAGATGATTTAAGATGGAAGAAGGAATCCATGTATTCCTGAGACGTGGAGTGAAGGGGGTGGGGCACATACTAAGGCATTTCACTGTCAGGGATATTTGAAAATAAGCCACACATTTTCCAAGGCTCTCACAGAAGGAGCAATAGAGACAGGATTACCATTTAGGGAAAATACAGCCTCCTTTGTTTAAGTTTGAGAGTTGTGTTGGTGAGAAAGAACATTATATAAAAACTAGAAATTCTCAAAAACATTTTTCCATTGAGTGGAATATTTAGATACAGGAACTCCTCATGGAGCTTCTCATTTTACACTCCTCAGGTGTCCAATAGCATCACAAGATCACAACCACCAACAAAAAGAATGGAAAGAATAGTCCCCATGGAAGTGATGTCTGACTTTATATTAAATATTCTATTTAAATTGGAGTCAAGATATCACCCAAAATGTCAGGCAAAGTGCCTGACACAATAATATTAAGATGAAAAAGGCAGAGTTTGTGGCATGCATGGATTCATGAGTAAATTATAACACATCTTTGTTTACAATACTGGGGACATAAGGCACATGTCAAATGTCCTTTTTCCTTAGTCTCCTGTCTGGATCCAAAGAAAAGTATTGTTCATAAGCTAAAATTTAAAGATCCAGACTCGGGAACAGTTGCAGTGTACGGGAGCTCCAATTTGCATGGAAAAAAGACTTGTCATGGTCTTTGCTCCCTCGATCCCTCAACCTCTCCTTTCTCCTCAGAGCAATGGCACTGGGATCTCAGTCTCTATGATGTGTGCCTCCACAGGCTCTGAACCTCAGGGCTATGTCCTCCCTCCACAGGCCTGGGATCTGCCCCTCACATCCACATGGAGGGCTCTGAGGAAGGTGAAATCCAGCTTGTCTGCACTACAGAAGGCTGGTTCCCAGAGCCCCAGGTTCATTGGGAAGACATCAGGGGAGAGAAGCTGCTGACTTTCTCTGAGTATCACATCCAAGATGAAGATGGCTCATTCTATGTGGAAGCCACGCTCGTGGTCAGGAATGCCTCTGCAGAAACCGTGTCCTGCTTCATCCACAACCCTGTCCTCACTGAGGAGAAGGGCTCAGTCATCTCCATCCCAGGTCAGTGCTCTCCCTCTAGGACCAAGATGCTCAGATTAGCAGGAGGGGCCCAGGGACTGTTCCGTAACACCTAATATTTTCTTAACCAAGAAAATTATCTAACACTTAGTAATGTGTATTAAAAACTATAAAACATTTATGACTGAAAATATATACACTGTATTTTGACTAAATGGTTATTGATAATAGTATTGTAATTATTTCCAAGTTCAAGATTTTCTTTCTCATAAGTATGCATGACATTGTAAAGGAAATAAAACTACCTTCTTTCAAACAACCCAATTAAAAAATGGTAAAAGACCTGAACAGACACTTCTCCAAGGAGGACATACAGAGGGTTCGGAGAGATAGGAAAGGATGTTCAACATCGCTAGCCATCAGAGAGATGCAAATTAAAACCACAATGAGACCTCACTTCACACTGGTCAGAATGCCGTCATAAACAAAGAAACAAGAGCTGGTGAGGTTGTGGAGAAAAGGGAATCTTAGTGCACTATTGGTGAGAATGCAGACTGGTGCATCCACTGTGGAAAACAGTATGGAATTTTCTCAAAAACCTAAAAATGGAACAGCCTTTTGACTGAGCAGTTCCACTGCTGGGATTATACCCTAAGAACCCTGAAACACTAACTCAAATGAACCTATGCACCTCAATGTTCACAGCAGCGCAATGTACATAGCAGCCAAGTGCTGGAAGCAACCTAAGTGCCCCTCAGTAAATGAGTGGATCAAAATACTATGGTACATTTACACAATGGAATACTACACAGCAGAAAGAAAGAGAAGCTCCTACCCTTCGCAACAGTATGGATGGAACTGGAGAGCATTATTTTAAGTAAAATAAGCCAGGCAGTGACAGACAAATACCATATGATCTCATCTATAAATAGAGCCTAATCAACAAACCAAATAAGCAAGCCAAATACAACCAGAGACATTGAAAAAAAGAACAAACTGACAGCAACCAGAGAGGATGGGGGAAGGCATAATGGGGGGAAAAGAAGAAGGGTCATCAATGTACATGTATAAAGGACCCATGGACAAAGCCAAAGGGGGTTAGGATTGAGGTCAGGAGGTGGGGAGGAAGTGGGGTGGAGGGGAGCGATGGGGGGAAAGTAGGTACAACTGTACTTGAACATCAATAAAAATATGAAAAAAGGTTTTTACAAAAATAAAATTATATCATTTACTATATTAAAAAAAGAGTAGGTGGGGGTATAATGGGGATAAATGATAATGTAAAAAAATACAATAAAAATAAATTAAAAAAGAAAAAAAGAAACAAGCCTTTTGTTCAGTGTATTGAGCCACATAGGCTTTCATACAGAGAAACATGTTGTACTGAAGAAACACAAGTACAGCTTATTACATGACTACTATTGTCCCAGTTCCACAAATCTTTTTATTTACATTTTATTTTTTATTTAAATTATTTTATTGTTGTTCAATTACAGTTGTCTGTATTTTCTCTTCACCCCCTCCAAACCCACCTCCCTCCCTTGCCTCCACCCTCCCCCTTGGTTTTGCTCACGTGTCCTTTATAGTAGTTCCTGTTCCACAAATCTATGAGGAGAATAGCTCTTGAGGAATTAACTGGGAGTCCTCAATCTGCCTTTCCTTCGAGGACACTGAAAAAACATGGTTGAACACACTCAAGTTTAATTCGTCCCAAGTTGGATCTGGGAAACTTTACAGCTGGGGATGTAATTACTAAATAATAACTGTTCCCATCGTGTAAATAACATCTGTGACTTCAGAGATAATAACTCATGTTGTTTCAAAAGACAAAAATAAATGAATGAATAAACTACATTCTTTCAACTGAAATGCTTTCTTATGTGTATTGTGCTGACTATTTCTGGGAAGCCATCGTATAAATAAAATCAAAGATGGAGACAACTATTTACAGAATAGGATCCTAATTATAGCTTCATTGATAAATAGCAACAAAACAACAGTCAAAACAATCCAATACAACCGTGGAGTGTTAAGTGTTTTATGTTACTATTTATTTTAGCATTGATGAAAAATGTATTTTCAAAAAAAATTAATAGTTGAAAAATCCTCATGATGAAGTATTTAATGATAAAGATTATAACTATCTATCTATGTATAAATAGACATTTCCAATCATGTAAAGATTCTTTTTTTGACACCATGTACATTTCAATATAAGGATATAATAGTTGTTATAAATGGATATTAAAAAATTGAAGTAAATGTTGTATGTCAATGTTAAAATGAGCCACACATATACACATTTCATTTATCAGTTTGGCATTATAGGTGATAACTGTCAATGTCCACATATTTTATATTTTCCATACATTTATATAAAGAATATGTATTATGAGGTGGTAGAACTGAGAGCAATTTTGTTGTGCAGAGAAAATGAAAAACAGCTGAACCACCAGGTGGGAAAGAATATTTTTCTATGTTTAATTTCTTTATTATTTGTCCAGATTTCCCAATAAAATATAAGACTTGCTTTTATTTTTGTGAGATATTTTACTCATTTCCCTTAGACCAAATTGCTTACCTAATATGTTACTCTCATTCTTTTTCCAGAGAAACTCCAGAGTGAGCTCGGTAAGTAGCCGTGCTGCACAGAGGAGGGTCAGCCTCTGTGCTTCCGGGAGGGAGACAGGCTCCCAGGCAAAGCCGCTCAGCTACCGAGACGCCATGTGATCCCATGAGAACTTGAGGCATGACTCCCCCAAGTCCCACCCCTTCAGTTAGTAGCAGACGGGACTGGCAAAGTGCAGGTCTCCACAGCCTCCTTTAGGAACATTTGCACTCTGTCACCTGTCACTTTCAGTGTTTATGGGAACCCAAGTGAGCCTCAGATGGACACCTGTAAGGGGCAGAGATATAATCTCCGCTGGTTGGGCAGGAGGAAAGGGGGCAGTCTTGGGAGTGTGTAGAGATGGCACAGGACAGCTGGTGGGGCAGTCACTAGTGTGAGTGAGGGCAGGGTCATCATGACAACTGGAGGCCACCATCTCCAACCCTCTGCTGTGGTTTCTGCACCTGCCCCTCACCCAGGTGCTCCTAACCTCATCACTTTTTGGGAGGTTGCTTTCCCAGATCAGCCTAGGACCCTGTGCTGCCTGGGCTGATGATTTTCTGGTTTTGATTGTTGTAGTTTTTCTCCTTTTCTTAGTAGTTGGACTGCAGGTATTTTACTGTACCTAAGACAAATGGTTTAAAAAATAACCAATTCATATTTGGACCTCTTTCGGTTTCTCCTTCACCTCCTTCCCATCTTCCTTCTTTCTGTGAGCTTTTCTCCCAGCCCATGACCACCAGCCTGCGCCCTGCCCACATGCAGATCACTT
Organism: Anoura caudifer; assembly: GCA_004027475.1. Classification (NCBI taxonomy): domain Eukaryota; kingdom Metazoa; phylum Chordata; class Mammalia; order Chiroptera; family Phyllostomidae; genus Anoura; species Anoura caudifer. Next base: position 7,880 of record PVKU01015353.1, on the reverse strand, counting down.
ATTTTCTCTTCCACCAATAATAGCCTGTTGTCCCTCAAGTTACCTGTTACAGGAGTGTGTGTGTATGTGCACCTGTATGTACATTAGATGACCTTAAGCACACTTCCTTTCCTAATTTGAGGAAAATTAGGGTGGTAAACACTCCTAAATCAATATCTTCCAGAGTCTGATGTGACACTTTTGACCCCATTGGGCCATAAAAATAAAAGGAAGGCCCTCAGGAAGTTCAAAGGTAACTCCACAGTCTGAGGAGAGCTGCACACCTGTGAGCCTTCCCTTCTAAGTTGGAACCCTTTCTGCCTGGGGCAACATCTGCTCATGATCAGACGGAAATCTTAACCAGCGAAGCTGGTTAGTCACAGATCAGAAAGCCAAGCCAGCGTTTGGGCAGGCTGGCACATGTTTCTGTCCTTTAGAAAGATTGTAGGTGAAGAGTCACTCCTCTGAGTTATCTGAACCAACTTCACATGTTCACTGGAGCCCCAGCACACAAAATACAACCCAGTGGCATGTTGTTCCTTGGTTGTGCTCATCTTCTGGGACACACTGAAACCAAATGTGCAGATGGAGCTTCCCCAAGCTCCCTGTCAGGTGGGGTCAGAGGGCTGTGCCCCCGGGTGCTCTGAGGGTGTGCTGCTGACTGAGGAGGCAGGAGCTTCTCAGCCGCCTCCGTGTTACTCTCCGGAATGAGAGCTCAGAGGCAAAGGGCTGCTGGCAAACTGAGCTCTCTCTTAAAGTCCTGAGACTGAAATCCCAGTCCCTGCTCTGGCAAATAATGTTTCTGGTTTAGAAAAATAATGACTAGATATTTGAAATATTAATTATATGTCAAGTACTATGCTCAGTGCTTTACAGGAATATTTTTTCTTATAATAATTATAAAGGTTAATAGATTTATCCTCATTTTACTGTTCGGAAACAATCTTAGAGACATATGTATCTTGCCAAAAAAACACCAAGAAATTGTGATGTTTGCTTTCTAGTCTATGTCTGACTTATCAGTGCAAGTTCTTAATATTTTATGTGTGATTTAATTAAAGCATTGGTCCCTATTTTTCTCATCTTTAAAATGAACATGTTGAATTTAATCTTTAATATGTCAGATTCTAAAAGTGTTGACATGATATAATAAAATATAATATAACATAGTATAGAATAATATAGTATAGTAAAATTTAGCTTGGGGAATGAGATAGCCCACTTAATCAAACATGCAGATTGGATGAGGATTATATATTATGACGATGAAATTATCAGGTTTCAAGGAATTAGTGTAAAGGTCAGGATACATCGCAGTGCAAAAAAGATTAAACTTTTCAGTGGATGTTCAGGAGGCATTTCAGGAGCATACATCCAATACTCAGATGTGAGCACAAATTGTGTGTGAGTCTGTGTACAAAACCCTACAGAAAAGATTATGTAGGGCTGTTCAAGGAGCTTTTATTTTGGAAGAACATCAGTTATTAACAAAGAGGGCTGTAGGACTTTCCCCAGTACTTTAAACTTTATTTTCTCTTGAATTCTGGAAAAACAGGAGTTTCATATGTCTATAACACACCTAGTTAATTAAATCTCCAAAAATTTATTTTGCTTTCTTTAGTTTCCATCAAAATCAACTGTAGCTCTTAACTGACCTGTGCCTAGCAGGGTAATGGGTTTGGTATACACCATGGGCCATGAAAAGGGGGGACAATCCCCGCCTGGGTAACAGAGATGAGGAAACAGTCTGTTTTACCAAGTAATTTACTGTGACACATGGATGGAGAAATGGCAGCGAACTAAACCCTAGATTATTTTTTCTTTTAAAAATTATAAAGCAGAGTTGGTATACAATCTTATACCGGTTATAGTAGTTTCAGGTGTACAACACAGTGATTCAACACTTTTATACCTTACAATGCGTTCACTACTTCTAGTAATTATTTGTTCATTTCCTGACTCTTACATTCATTTTTAGATTTAAACAAATACATATGGAATGCAGATAGTATTGTTTTAGGTAAAATTGAAGGACAAAGGAAACAAAATGCTAGAAATAACTGGGAGTGAAATTTTAGGTAGAAGGAAATAATCTGAAAATTAGAATTGTGTTGACAGCGAATTTTCCTGCAAGAAGTGCCTAACAAATTTTAATGATTACATAATGAGGTCATTTTGCCTTTGGTTACTGACTCCCATTCAGATAATATGCAAATTTATGCCTGAACTTCTATTATAAATGGTCATCAGTGTAAGCATTCTGACCATTTAGTAGAAAAAGATAACTCTCAATTTAGAATAGAAGAAATTGGGCATGGCCATGGCCATGGCCATGGGGAACTAGAGGTTTAACAGAGGTTGGATCCAGGAAAGCCGTTAAACAAATTTCTCCACTCTCCACAGTGGAAGAGCAGACTCTGTTTGTGTATTCATCAGTGTGTGGCATTCTGTGCTTTGCCAACCTCCCCAATTCTTGATCTTATTTCTCATAAATCATCTGGGGACATTGAACTTGGTGTGTATTTAGAGCCCCATGCTTGTGGGACCTTGGGGAAGTAAAAAGTGATGGCAGGGTCTGACTTATAAGGCATTATAAAATCAAACCAGGGAAAGAATTCTTCACATTTTGTTACTGAACATACACAGAAACTCATTTTCATCACCTCCCCACCATCAAGGCAGAGGGTGGGGTTTTCTCCAATGCCCTCGGGTCTCCCAGTCTGCATACCTCTGTTCACACTACATGGTCATCCACGAGCTTCTGTAGATTATTTTGTTTAACTCTAGAACAACCTTAAGATTTTGATAGTGATGTATTTGTTTTATAGTTTAAGAAACTGAGGCATACACTGGTAAGAGTTGCTTAATGCCATGCAGATTTTAAGTGATGAAGTATTAATTTTATTCTCAGATTTTAATTGCAAAATTACTTTATTGAGCTGTAATCTGAATATGTTGTAGTCAGGGGCAGGTGAGGGTTCCGTTATGGATTTTTTTTTTATATTGACACACATGACAAGATGGTTTTGCCTTGAACAAGGACAGCCCCTGTCCTGATTGCACCAAACTTATTGCTTTCCAAAGGATGGCCATGAGCTTTAAGCTCCCCCTGGATGCTGGTGGGTTGTAAATCCCACTTGAGATGTTCTTGCTGATAACAGTATTTGCTCCATTCTGAGTCTTTCCTTGTGTTTTGTCTGCTGTGTTTATTTAACAGCTTCCTTAAAAGTAATTGGACCTTCTCAGCCCCTTCTTGTCAGAGTGGGGGAAGACATACAATTAACCTGTTACCTGTCCCCCAAGGCTAATGCACAGAGCATGGAGGTGAGGTGGGTCCGATCCCACCGCTCTCCTGCTGTTTATGTGTATGTGGATGGGCACCATGTGTCTAAAGAGCAGATGGCAGAATATAGAGGGAGGACAGAGTTGGTGACTGATGCTCTCAGCGAGGGAAGACTGACCCTGCTCATACACAATGCCAGCACTTCAGATGATGGGCAGTACCGGTGCCTTTTCGAAAAAGATGGTGTCTACCAGGAGAGCAGTTTGGATCTGAAGGTAGTAGGTAAGGATTCCAGATACATGTTTTGGTTTCTACTGCTTTGACATGTTAGTTCTGGAAAATCTTCCTGGCATCTGATATTTTTTTAATGTCCATTCATTCATCAAATTTATATTAAACTCTCTGAGGTGCAGTAACTGCCATAGATACTGAAAGTCCACAAGCTCAAATAAACCAGATTTAATTTTTGACTACAGAATTTGTACCCTTCTCAGGATATCCATATTGGCCACCCATTTCATGAAATAAGAGAATTTTACTCTAACTTTACATAAGACTCACTGTTTCCCAGAATGTTAAAACTCTGGGAAATGTGTAGTTACTAGGAAGTGTAAACTAGATCCACATAAAACAAAAATAATAAATACAGAGCTGGCAGGATGGAAGAGGAATGACAACATTGTTCCCTCCCTCATACTTTGCCATTGTCTATATTTGTGAATGAAAATTGATTTTCCAAGGCTAACAAATGCTATTGAAGACATAGGCCAACATCTTGGATACTCTACTTGGTTCTCTCATTGATTTGTGTGTAAATTAATAAATACATTTAGGTAACAGCCACAGGAACACATGTGGAGAAGTTAAATGGACACCATCATTTTTGGCCTTTGGACATATATATAAGATTTTGATCCTGGAGACTATTCTCTAATTCACTTACTTACTTCCTGGCCATATGATTTATGCCTTGGTCAAAATCATTTTGTTCTCAGGTATAGAAGAAAAAAAGATTAGATTTGAAATTTCTTGTATCCCTTAATCTGCCCCAGGGTAATTTTAGAAATACAAAAAAAGAGAAAAAAAGAAAGAAAGAAAACTGAATGAAACAAAACAAAATTCCCTCTAGCTAGTCTCATTCCTAAGTGGAGTATAATTGCTCAATATGCCTCACTCTCTCCTCAAGCCTCTGAATCTCCCTTTCCTCAGTGACTTCACTGACCAAATTGCCACTTGCAGAGACTGGAGGTTTTGTGTCTTGATCTCTCTTCCCTAGGTCTGGGCTCTTCCCCTCGGATCACCATGGAGGGATGGAAAGATGGACAAATGCAGCTGATCTGCAGCTCAGAAGGGTGGTTTCCACAGCCCCGTGTGCAGTGGAGGGACACGGAAGGAAAGACAGTTCCATCCTTTTTGGAGGTCCTCACTCCAGACAGCCATGGGCTCTTCCACGTGGAGGCGTTTCTGTTGGTCGCAAACAGCTCTGCTGTGAATGTGACCTGCTCCGTCAGCAACCCCCTTCTTGGAGAGGAGAAAATGGCAGCCTTTTCTTCCTCAGGTTGGTGATTCATGTGTGCCTCTCAGCTTTGAGAAATAAATATGAAGACCAACCCAGACTTTTTGTTTTAGTTGTGGTGGATTTTCTTTTGGATTAAAAACTAATGGTTCTGACCACCACCTTCACAACTGTAGACTGGATAACCTTATCCTTTGCCACTCTTTCCAGTGATTGTTGTAATATAACTGGAAAAAAGAAGAAAGAGAAATGTGTGTGAATGTGTGTATGTGTGTGAGTGTGTACTTGTGTGAGTGTGTGAGCTGTGCATTTGTATATATGTGACTGTGTATGTGTGTATGTGTGTATGTGAGTGTGTGTGCATGTCAGTGTGAGAGTATCCAGGTGTGACTATATGACTGTGTGTGACTACATGAGTGTGAGTATGTGTGTGGGGGTCAGTGTATGAATATGTTTGTAGGTGTAACTGTGTGAGTATGTGTTTGGGTATGTGAGTGTGTGAGTGTGTCTGACTGCAAGGAGCAAACAATAAAGTTAATGTAAACTTCAAGTATCTCCTCAGCTCCCACCAGGCAGAGAGAAACAGACCAACTTCCTCCCTGAGGCCAGGTTCTCATCCTCCTCTCCAGTTCAGGAGTTGTTCAGATGCTATGGATTAACTTGACATGTTCTTGGTTTCATAATTTAATGGGATTTTGGGGCTCTCATTTTAGATTCCAGGATGACCTTTTCATGGATGATACTGCTTATTTTTGGATTGCTTCTTCTGGCGGCTGTAGGCCTAATAAAGAGAAAGAGCTGTAGAAATGGTAAGTGAGGTAAACAGAGACTGTGGAACACAGTCTGTTTGCAGTGGGAACCCCACTGTGCGCTTCTCTCAGAAGTCACATGTGGTAGTCATTCACTGAACATTCAATAACTCATGTAACATGAAAGTCTATGACTTACATTCATGTAATCAGGGTCAGTGTCCAATGAGATCGGTGTTTACAGTGATGATAGAAGCAAATGGATTAAAAGACAATAATTTAATCCCCTAATGCACATTTCCAAGTGATCTAGTTAAGGGAAAGGATAAAAAAAGTAGAGTATCCATCCTTGCCTTCAAGGCTGTGAGCTGAGACGCCGTGATTCTGTTGGCGTGAGGATTTCACTGAGATCTGTAACTCTCTGGTGACTCACTTGCTTGCATATTGATAGATGGCTGTTTTCTGTGTCCTAAAAAGTTCTTTCACTTTAAATATCTTATGTTACTGTAACAATGTTTGCCTGTTTAGATATTAATTTCATGACATTACTATTTTTAATACTTCCATAATATTGCTTATTATCAGAAAGGATTTTCTTTATCTACAGTGAATTCGATGCTGGATCCAAATACAGCTCCCCAAGAACTGATCCTTTCTGAGGGGAAGAAGCATGAGACCCACAGACTGTCATGCAACCAGACATCCACAGAGAGGAGTCCGCCTGCTCCATGCTCCGGGATAGGGGGCTCACATCAGGGAGGTGGTAGTGGGATGGAGAGACTGAGGACAGGACAGGATGGGTCCTGGCTAAGGCGAAGGACAATGTCATGAGTCATCTCTGTGTGGCTGCAGAACAAGTTCCGGCAATGGGTGCCTATGGCCATGAGTACTGGGAGATTACCCCTTCTCCAAAACTCCTCTCTCTGAAGATGGCATCAGGATGGGTCAGAATCTCCCTGGACTGTGTGTTTGGACTTCTCTTGTTTTATAACATGACCAAATGCCCTATCCTTACCTTGTCCTCCAGTTTTCTTCTCTGAAATTCTACACCTTCTCTTCATTCTTTGGTCCCCTAATGTAGTTTCTCCTGACATCATTCCCTTGGATTCTGGACACCAGGATTAGATTTCAAATCCCAGCTTGCTTCTCCTTTTACCTTGAAAAGGGACTAATGAGACCATTAGGTAGTACATCAAGGGTGCTTTAATCTCACTCTCATTTCAGATCTGACCTGGTGACTGATCCCTTCAGAGATCTAATCTATCCCAAGTTCTCTAATATTCTGCCTACTGATCACAATCTGATATATGATGACCAAAAACCCTTAGAAAACCCAATGGAGAATGCAACTTAGCCTAGAGAAGGACATGCAAGGAATGATGAAGTGCTTGATTGGTTTCTTGAAAAAGGTGACAATATATTATCCAAGTAGGGCTGAGAAAATGATAAATACATTTTTAAAAGAGTAAGAGGAAATATAACTGAATTAACAGAGAAAAACTTCTCTCTAAAATATAATCTAGAAAATCATATGAAGTGTGGAATCCCTGCTCCAGACTTTTTCAGAAAGTTAATAGAAAATGTGGAGTAGCGACAATTTTTAGAAATTCTGGTCCAAGAGAAAATTTAATTATATATCATGTAAATGAAACTGGGTGATGGGTACATGAGAGTTTATTAAATTAATCTGCACTTTTGTATATGTGTAAAATTTTTCATAATAAAAAATTGAAAAAGGAAATGTCAACTTTATTTTTAGAGCAAAATAAAACATAACTTTAGATTTAATAATTATAAATTAAATAAACATAAATAATTATAAATTAAATAAATGCATGTAACACATAGTCAATAAATTAAAGATGAGAAGTTACATGTGGAAGAAGAATTAATGTGAAAAAAGAGTGGCTGGGAAAAAGCTCCAAAATGATCTTATTTTAAAAAATATATTTTAGTGATTATGCTATTACAGTTGTCCCAATTTTCCCCCTTTGACCCCCTCCAACCAGTACCCCATTCTCTCTGGCAACTCCTCTCCCCTTTAGTTCATGTCCATGGGTCATGCATGTAAGTTCTTTGGCTACTTCATTTCCTATACTATTCTTAAGATACCCCTGTCTATTCTGTACCTACCAAATTGTACTTCTTAATCCCTGCATTTTTTTATCCATTCTCCACCTTCCCTCTCCCAACTAATAACCTTCCAAGTGATCTCCATATCTATGATACCATTTCTGTTCTGCTTGCTTGCCTAGATTGGTTTTTAGATTCAATTGTTGATACTTGTGAATGTATTGCCATTTTGTTGTTCCAGTTTTGATATTCTTCTTTTTCTTAAATAAATCCCACTAAC
>PVKU01015352.1:0-18679 GCA_004027475.1 Anoura caudifer | reverse complement strand
GGCCACAACACTAACTCCGTCCAACTCCGCCCCGCTACCCTCTCTGTGCCTTGCATTTCAGCCACTGCGTCCAATCCACGCCCTCGACTCCATTCAATCTTCCCTTGTCTCCCACTCCGTGGCCCTCCGAGCTCCAGGACCCTCTGTGGCCAGGGGCCCTGACAGTGAGCGGGGCCCTGCCCAGCAGCCCCTGGCTTTCCTGTCCCGAAGCCCAGCCCTGCCCGGAGCGCCCTGGGACAGGGATGGGACTCAGGCCCAGATGCCTTCCCAGGCTCCACCTCAGCCCGCTGCCCAGGTCCACCTGGCCCTGCTGCGAGGGGCGTGTAGCTGGGAAGGGTGGGCTGGCCCAGACCCCTGCCATGAAACTGGGCCAGTGGGGAGGGCGGGAGCTCAGAGAGAGGAGCCCAGGTGCGACACTAGGCTGAGGGAGGGGCGGAGCCTCCCCTCTTAGCTAGTCCGTCATCTGCTGCTCCCCCTCACGTTCAGGGAGCTCTCCGGTTCAGGCCCAGGCTGGCCCAGACCCCATTCCATCGCGGCCCCCAGGCTGACGCTGGACTCCACTCCGCAGAGGGGCTGAGAGGGGTCGGGGCTCCCCGTCCCACAGGTGGCAGGGCAGGGGGGTGAACCAGGGCGGTGGTAAGGCCCGGGAGACACTGCTTGGCACCCCGCGAGGAGTTGGGTCCCATCCCCGGTGAGAGACCTGGACCCGTTAGGAACCTCGGGTCCTGCTCCAGCCTTCCCCGCCTCAGCCCCCCTCCCTCCTTCTTCGGTGCCGCCAGTAGGGGCGGGGGACCCAGAATTTGTACTCGGGCCCCGTGCTGTCAGGCAGGGGCTCAGAAGAAGGTGCTCCTGGGCCCACACACACCACGGAGGACTCTGCCCTGACCCCGGCCACACACGGAGCCCCAGCCTGGGCCTGGAGCGCAGGACGCTGTTCCGGTGCTCGACCCACGACCAGAGTGGGGGGTGCGAAGGGAGCCCTGGCGCGAGGGGCTCAGCCGCTGGTGGGACCGGGCGGTGGGACCGGAGTGGCCTGTGCCTGGAGTGCTGTCCCGCGTGGTTCTGGCCCCGGCCCGGCCGGCTCCGTCCATCCTCCTGCAGCAGGGAGAGCGCCAGCCTCTCAGGCGTGGGCTCTCTGTGAGCGCCCACAGCGGCACTGGGGCTGCCTGGCTGGGCGGTCCGGCTGGTCCCCCCTGGAGCCTCGCCGACCCCTTCCAAGGGAGGGACTGGGGGGGCAGGGAGGGGATAATTTTCCCAGGGTCCCGGGGTGGGGGTGGTGGCCGCTCCAGTTCCAGCCTATCTGGGCAGCAAGGAGCCGGGGTGCAGGGATGCCCGTGTTCCTGAGCGTGGGCAGCAGGCATTTTCCGGGACCGAGGAGGCAGCAAACTGGATGAACCAGCAGCCGGCACCCCACAGTGGGGAGCTGGGACAGGGCAGACGGCCCTCCCCCACTGGTGGGGCTGAGCTCCCAGAGCTGGGGCGCTGGAGGGGGGCCAGGACGGGTGGACAGGGGCTCCCCAGCCAGGGCGGGGCCCAGGTGAGCTGGGAAGCCCTCCCGAGGGACGTCTGCAGAGGGGTGGCCCCCTGAATTCTCTTCCATCCACGTGTCACGGAAATGGGGGGACACAGCTGGCAGATCCTGGCTGTGGAATTTCACACTTTGTGTCCTGTTTCAGGAAGTGCGGATGGCTGGCCGGTCTGGCTGGCCGTCGCAGGCCTGGCCCCTCTCCTCAGGCATCCAGCCTCCTCTAGCGTCACCTGCTGGCAAAGCAGAAGCATGGGGCCCGCGTAGCTGCAGGAAGCTGGGCACCCAGTGTGGGGCGCACCTGAGCCCAGTGCAGAGGGGTGCGCCCCTCATGGCTCCTCCCAGCCGTGGGGGGTACTGATGCCCCAGCCACAGGCAGCTGGGGGCACCCTGAGGACCAACATCTCAGAATGACCCCGTGACCCCGGAGCATCTGTCTCCAGCTCCTCCCCGCCCAGTACAGAGGCTGGGGGCTCCAGCTCCCTCCCTGTGCACGGGGAGCCCACCTGGGCTCCCGGTGAGAACGCCCACGGCAAGGGCTACCAGAGCCCTTTGCGCTGGGGCGCTGCCCTCCCATCTTCATCCCCCACCCCCTCTCCCCTCCACGCTTCTCCTGCCACACCCCCATCACGCAGTGCCAGCCCCGTGTGCACACCCACACACGTGTTTTCACACAGAGTGCGCGCTCCCGAATGCAGCAGGCTGTCCCACCTCTAGGCCTCTGTCATGGGGTCACTAGGCAGGACCACCGTCCCCTGCCTCTCCCCTGAGTCATTTCTCCAACACTGACCTCTGGCCAGTGGGCACGCTGGGGCTGGCGCGTCTGCCACCTGGACCCTGCGAGCAGGGGACAGGCAAGGGGGGACAGGTCGGACTGGGCGCAGGGAGGTCCCAACGCGCTGAAGTCACTCATCCGTTCATTCTGCAGGTGTTCATTGCACCTCCCACACGCCGGGCACGGATCTCACCGGAAGGGGCCCTGGGGGGACGGGCAGGCAGGCCTGTGGCGAGAGGGAGTCTGCAAACCCTTCCCACAGTGAAAGCCTATTTAGGAACCCCTCTGGGCTCGGGGACAGGAGCACTTGGCTCCCACACCCAGATGCAGCACCCTCGTCCCCCCCCCCAACACCACCAGGAAGGCCTCGGGCCATCTTCCCTCTTCACTCTTCTCTCTCTACCTGGGAGCCCCTGGTGGCTGACCTGGGGGGGCACTTCTGCAGATCCAGTGTAATGATGCCAGTGGACGCTGTCGGGGCTCACTTGTGCCTTGACCCCACCCCCCATGCTTACACCTGGCTCCCAGGGCAGCACCACACTTGTTGGCTGGGCCCCATCCCCCTCCCCAGCAGGGCAGGCCCAGAGCCCAGGCATGAGTGCCCCTTGGCCCTGGGACCCTAGCAGCGGCAGCTTGCCAGGGGAGGGGTGGGTCTGTGGTGAGGGTTCCCCACAGGCTCTGAGATGCCCACGGTGTGGAGCCCATGCCTGCCTGCAGTTGGCCGGCCAGAGAACACCTCACCTTCCTGTCTCCCCACCCCAGACCCCCCACCCCGCCTGAGTCTGCTCTCCAGCCTCATCTCAGGTCTGCTTCTGGGGGCGTAAAGTCTGCCTCCTCGATGCCCGGCACACAGCAGTGGGAGTACCCTGGATCCCAGGAGGGACGGGCCCCTCAGGGCAGCTGCAGATGCCGAGACGTCTGTCTGCGCGTGGCCAACCCCAGGCCGATGGGAGTGGAAGCTGAACCGGACATGTCCCCGCCAAGGGCACGCTGTCTCTGGAAGCTGCGGTGGGAGGGGAGCCTGGACTGGGTGTCCCAGGGCCCAGGCCCACAGCATGGCTCTGCGGCTCCTTAGCTGGAGGGCCGTCCGGTCTCTGCAGCCAGGGGTGGGGGAGGGCTTCCTCCAAGCTGGCCCTGAGGGTCAAACGGCGCCCTAGTCTCTCAGGTACAAAGTCTGGGCGGCCGCGTCCCAGACTCGGCTCTGGGGGTGATGCGTGTCCACGGGCACGGTGCCCACCGAGGAGCGTGCCCCGTCTGTCATGGAGACGGCCACCTGCTGTTCCCTTAGATGAAGGACTGTAGATCGGAGGGTCAAGAGGGACCTGACCCAGTGGAAGCACAAAGGAGCACTATGGAGGGGGAGTGAGAGGGAGGAGGCAGAGAGAGATATCTGCAGACGCAGGCGGCTGGGAGGGGCCGCCGCCACTCGGAGGGGCAGCTCCCTGGAGAAACCCCGTATCTGCGCAGGTGCGCCAGCTCGCCCCAGACGCTGCCCAGGGGAAGGAGACCAGCACACAGCCCACCAGCAGTAAGAGAGCGCGCGATGCTGTTTGTCGTGAACCCCACGCGGACAGCTGGCTCTCCCAGCTGCCGGCACCACCTGCCCCGTGTCCGCGGCGAGGGGCCCCTTCTGACACGGACCGCCTGAGGTTCCTGTTTGTGTTAACGATTCCAAGGAGAGGGGACAGCAGAGGTGATGCGTGTGGGGGCTCCTCCATCAGGGACGGGTGTGAATTCTTTGTGGGGATGTTTTCAAATTCTGGAAGAACGCCCCCTCACAGTTCGGTGCCCGGCAGGAACGGACCGCGCTTCAGCGTTAGCTGTTCTGCACCACCTCCCTAAGCCCAAACAACCAACAAGACAGGGCGTCACACCCTGAGGTCTGGCCGACTCCTGTGGTGTGAACCGCCCCCCACTCGGACTTCCCGTGGCCACTGTGGCGAGGTGCGCAGTGCGGGGAAGAGGCAGCCAGTCGCTGTTTCGCGGTGTGCTCGCCACAGAGACACGATGCAGGAAAATCCAGAACAACAGGAAACGGTGGTAAAATCTTGAGAAGTGTAGGTGTTGAATGAGACCATTCTTTCCATGTAAATTTATTTAAGTGTAAGTTGATGTCATTGAACTTTCGTGAGTGTCCTTAGCAAAAGCTCCCCCAACTTCCTAAAAACCGAACTGGCTTCCGTGAGCATGTCACCACGGTCACCCCAGGGGGCAGAGCAGGAGGAGGGGCAGAGGGTGAGAGGCAAGGTGGGCCAAGGGAGGAAAAGACGTGACAGAGACGGAGGCAAGTGGGAAAGCGAGGCAGGAGGAAAGGGAGGGCTGGGGGGCGGCCCGCTGGTGGCCAGCCCTGTGTCTGCCGGGCAGACAGACCCTCCCGGGGGCGTCCTCCCCGCCGCCGCAGCAGCTCGCTCGGTCACTGCTGCAAGGAGGCTGGGGTGCAAACGGAAACCCTCTCACCCATAGGTGGCGTCCGTGAGCTGGAAAGAGCGGGCCCAGGAGGCTGCTCAGGCTCTGAGCACAGACAACCGGACAGCTGGGCAGGCGACAGCTGGTCCGGATTATCGGGAGGCCAGGCATGTATTCTTTTCCTGGCTAAATGTTAAAAAATGCAAGGAACAGCAAGACGCGGGCATTTCAGGTCTCTTAGAGTTGTGTTCTGACATGACCTGGTGCCCAGGGTCACCATTTATTTAAAGTACAATAAAATTAAATAACATCTAAAATACAGTTCCTCTGGCGCACGAGCCACCTTTCCAACCCTCAACAGCCACGTGGGACACGTGGTGAGTGGCAGCTCCACCACCCTGGGTGACCCGTGGTCCTGAGCAAAGTCTGCAAAGCAGGGCGTGGATCACGGACACGTTGCCTGCTTCCCACCGCCCAGGTCCATGCAGGACCGCACTATTGTTTGGGTTATCTGAATATTTCACAGGAAATGGTTCTTTTGCTTAAAAAACAAACATGTCTCGTAAGCTCCACGTGTGTGCGTGGCTCTGTCGGGGCGACCAGAACTGGGGGGGCCGCAATGACCGGCCGAGGACTTCCCATTCCTGTCCCGGGTGCTGTGTGGCGCTCCGCCTGGACACCCTGCACACGCTTCCCACAGACTTGCCAAGCGGGGGACCTCCCCAGCGCGGGAAGGCCCCTGACCCTATGGGGCTGTGTCTTCCATTTCTTGTCTACAGAGTGTCACACAGAACAGGGGGGCAACTACCCTTGTGGCAAGTTGGAAGCCTGCGCCCAGTGGAGCCCTGGTTCCCCAACCTGTAAGGCCAAGGTGGCGCAGGTCTGACCCGCGCGGGGCGGAGGAGCAGAGCTCCGCACGCCGTGCGCGTTCACTCTCCGTCCACCGCGGCCGCGCGCGTGCCCGCCCTCCAGCTGCGGCTGCGGCCCTCTGGGTGGTCAGAGGAAGCCTGCCTCGTTTCGAGAACGTCACACAAACTGCCCCACTGCCCCACTGCGCGTCTGGAAGCAGCCAACTGTCGGGTTTCCCTTCGCCCTTTGAAAAGGTCTCGGTCACGTGTGCCGGCATCATCTTTGTGCCGTCCTAACAAATAAAACAAAGTAAACAGCCATTTCACCAGCAGAATGGGTTTCTTCGGGAATAGCAGAGAACCATAAGCCAGGGCAAGCATGCGACAAACCGGGGGAACTTCACAGGGACAATGGGGGACACCGGGGCCTGAGCAACGGTCCCAGGCGGGCGGTTTCGCACGGGCCCGGCGCCGCCCTGCAAGCTGGGGTCTGACGCTGAGAGGGCGTTCCCGGGAGCGGGCTCCCCATTCCGGCTCTGGAGCCACTGTCATTTCACGACTGTTTTGGAAGCTCCTGCACCCTGTGTCTGCTGCGGTCGCCTCACCGCCCCGCCCCCGGGCCCCGGGTCCCTGTTGCGCCCCGGGCCCCAGAGAGCTCCAGGCTGGGCGGCTGCACCAGGCCCCGCCGCTAGGGGCGCCAGAGGGCGCAGGCGCGACTCTGGGCTATTTCCGGTGCGCTAGCGGTCTACCGGGCCCAGCTTCCGGTCCGACGGTAGTTCTCTGCTCCAGCTGGACCTGCTTCTTCATCCAGCGGCTGCACTGGCTGCGGTTTTCAGCGTTGTGACCACGTCCATCCTCTCCCTCCGAGACCCCGGCCCGAGACATCCCTCCACGGGGCCCGTTCCGCCCCAGGGGACACCGAGCCTCGCAGCTTTGCAAGGGCGAGAGGCCGAGCTGCCCGCTGCTGGCTCCAGCCCGACGGTGGCAGCCCCTGGACCAAGGCTACCTGCCGGACACACCTCGGCAGAGCTCAGCCCCGGACCCTCCTCCGTGCTGTGGGTGCACGACCGGGGGCTGAGAGGTTGCCGGGGAGGAGAGGGGCTGCCCACACCCTACTTCCAGGAGTGCCCCAGGCCCCTGGACTGCGACCCTGCTGCTGTGGCCCTGGCCGAGGTTCGGGTGTAGGACGCAGGCCCGACCAGGCATCTGTGAGTCTGCACAGACTGCCATTGGTGGCTGAAGTCCAGGTTCATTGCATAGAATCCCTTCTCTTCCGTCTCCTGGAATCTGGTAGGGAGAGCGGGAGAAGAGCAGCCACCGGGCCTCCCTCATCGGAAGGGACTACTGTCCCTGCCCCATGCTGGGGCGTCCTTCACACCCAAGTCATGTCGCCTCCTGCACGGACCCTGTGTCCCCCAAAGGTCCGGAGCCCACAAATGCTACTCTTCAGGAGTGTTACTCAGCACCACCCCCCCACCCCCCTACCCGCCTTTACTGCAGCCCTGGAAGGGGAAGAGGAGAGCATGGCTGACAGCATAAGCAGTCAGTCACAGGGCCCGGTTTCAGAGAGACACCAACACACAACCTGCTGTCAGGAGGGGGTGGACCAGCTCTGGACGCCAGCTGCGGCCACAGCCCCAGGTCTATCCTGCCTCCAATTCCAGGGCCCTCAGAAGTCAGACCACAAGTCAGTCAAGGAAAAACAAGTTTAATGAGACAGCCTCCCCCCACCCCCACCCCGCCTGTGGCAGTTGGCTTCACCAGCGCATTGCCAGAGGCCCGGCCGGCCCGGCCCAGCCCACCTGCAGCTCAGGACAGCCTGAGGCCAGGGACACAGAGCTGAGCACCAGCAGCAGCGCCAGCCCGGCACCGCCAGTCCGCACCTCGTGGGCCCGTCCGGCCTCTCTGTACTCCGTGATGTTCGGAGACTCAGCGTTGCACAGGGGCCCCCGGCAGCAGCGCACGTAGATGAAGGGCGTAGGCTTCTCCAGGACGAAGGACCTGGCTATTGCAGAGGACGACGCCGCATATACGGGGCAGTACTTGGAGCACTGCTTTGAAACGTAGAAGAAGCGCGGAAACACCCCTGGCAGGAGATGAACACGGACAGACAGAGGGCCAACGTAAGGTGAAAGCAGTGGCACCAGCACCGTTTCCGCCTGTCCCTGCCCAACCCTGGCCCTTTGGTGCCCTCCTCCCCCACCTGGGAGCCACCTGATAGAGGGCTCCCGAGGGAGGCTCGAGCCACCACCAGCTGGGCTGTCTGTGATGTCAGCTCCTCCGTTTCGTTGTGCAAATCATCTCCGTGCGTAAAGTTACAAATTCCACGTGAGACTCTGCGGGCACTCAGCCTTGACGCAGCCCCCACACGTTTCCAGGGACATGGAGACTCCCCGGTCCTGCCCCGAGCAGCTCAAGAACCGAACCCGAGTTCTCCCAGAACACCCCGTACACCCTGGCCCCTCATCATGTCCCCCGCCTGCAAAGGCTGTTCTCAGCGGCATGGCAACATCGCCGAGACGTGCCATTTAGAGATGAACGAACAGGACCTCTCCTCTTCTTCTTCCTCTGTGCCATGCTGACCGACCGGTGACAGGTGCCCCTAAGACGTCCCTGTCCTGCACAAGCTGCCTCCCCTCTCCTGGCTTCTCAGGACTTGCTTCTTCACATTCAGATGAAAGGTCCCTTTCACATCACTCCCTCGTCCACTGAGTTACGCAAGGCAGACCCTCACTCCCGAGGGTGTTCCCTGGCCCTGCCTCTGCGACCCAGGGGTGCCCAAGACACTTACTCACGGCTGCAGTAGAACAAAATTCAGTGTTTGCGGGACAGTTTCTGGGGTTGATGCATCCAAAGTCATTTTCCCTCTCACAAACGTGACAGTTCAGCACCTCTGAAAGGAGGAGTAAGAAGGACAGTGGAACGTGACCATTCTCCAGACGGCCACGGGGACAGCCGCCACACAGCCCCTCCCTCCTCTCGCAGGTCTCATCTCCCCATGCCCCGCAGCCTGCCCACCCGAGGTCTTGGCCTTCCGCCCAGTGCTCCCCTCACACACCCGCACCCAGACATGCCTCAGGCACACACCGCACAGCACCAGCTCTCGGGGGTGAGCGCACGCGCACCTTGGTGCTTCACATTCTGCGGCTCTAGGAGCAGAGAACTCAGGGCGTTGGCGTCTGCTCCCACGTGCCCATCCCACCCACTGTCCTGGCCCACAGGACCCTCTCCCGCTCCGGTCCCCCAGGCCCTGTGTCCTGACTCCAGCACCATCGCCTCCTGATGTCTCTGTGTTAGGGCAGCACTCACGCTCTCTCCCAATCACGGTGACATTCGTCTCCACCCGAGGCAGGCTCATGACCAGGAGAAGAGCAAGGAAAACCGACATTTCCAGCAGTGCCTGGCCCTGGATGTGAGGAACAGGGCCACTTGGTCACCTCTGGTACCTGTGTGTCCGTCACAGGCAAAGCCCACTGCCACTGGTGCTGGGACCCCTGCCACCTCCTCACTCTTGGACCCGAGCCAGGTGTGCCCTGTTGGTGTGAGTGGCTTGTCACCACTACCAAGGTCCCTCCATCCCCAAGGAACCCCCACTCTGTGCCCTCACCTACACCTTCCCAAGCACACCTTCTTGGCAGGTGTCCCTGCCACCCCTCCCCGAAGGCTGCACCGGGCTCCCCGCCCCTGCCCTGAGGTCCTGCTCTCTCAGAATCCCCATGGGGCCCTTTCACCCCACAGCCCACACCTTCCCCTCCACCTTCGCTCCCCCTGCACCTGTCACCCAGGGCATCCCACAGGGCACCCTGCCCAAGTGCACAGGACGGCCTGGATTCCCTGCAGCCAGCCCCCTGCCTCGGTGGTCCGCTGGCCCCACAGCCTATGGGCTCCCCAACGCTGCCCCCTCCTGGGGTGGTCCCTGGGCTCTGTCTGGAATGTTCCTCATTCTGACATTCCACCCCACCAGGCAGGCGCTGCCCCGGCACCCCGCACATCGCGAGGTTCCAGCGCTGAGTCCGTTCCAGGTCCCCGGTGCCGGACCACGGGTCCCCACCCCTGGTCCCCACCCTGACCCTGCTTGGCTCCCCGTCCTCCTCTCAGGAACCTGTCTGCAAGTGCATCTGGTCCTCCCACCAGGGCCCGAAAGGGGCGGGCCCAGGCCTGCTCTCGCCCCGCCCCCCACCTTCTGGGCTCCGAGGCAGGCTGGAGACAGCCCCAGGGTGGCTGCTGCTGCTTGGCCTCGGGATGGCACCCACGGCCCGGCCGGGGCGCAGCCCCGCGCGCTGACAGAGCCTCCTTCAGAGAACAGTTGGGTAGTTGACACCGTTTTCATTTCCTGAGTAAAGCCGAAACTGTCCCTAACGTTCACACACGTGCAGGGCTCTGCAGGGCAGCTTCCCAGCCGTGGGCGACCCGGTCGTCAAGGGGCCTGTTTATTTGCAACTGAAGTCTTGCCCATCCCCAGGGTGGTCGCTGGGCAGTTACAAAAAGGAGATGACTCTGTAGCAAATGAGCGACCACGTCCAAACTGTGCAAGATATGCAACAAAACAAAACAAAACAAAAAAACGCGTTTAAAAGTCAAAAGCAAACACTTGCCTTTCCACTGACCTCCTATCAACTGTAAAACTCAGTGTGAAATGCATCGGCTCTAACTGTAAACTATGGAACCTACTTAACTACAAAGCCATGAAACTTCCTGAAGGAACCAAGGCTTTGGTGAGCTTGGGCCAGTAAAGGAGTTTTCGCGTGACCCATAAAGCCCGAGTCGCCGCACAAGGGCCAAGTGGCTACCGTCCGCCCGAGGAAGTGTAGCGGCTTCTGAGACCAATCAGACGGTGAGGCGACCTGAGGAACAGGAGGGTGACTAGGCGGCAAACACCGGGCCGATGGTCGCCTGTAGGTGGTGGGTGTCCTTCCAATGTAGCTGTTGGAGAAAAAGTTCAATAAAACCCCAGAGACCAGAAACGTGCCCCGCGTATTCTAGCCCGGGCCCAACCCGCTCTGAGGACCCTCATACGGAGCCCCCAGCACCCGCGGACAAGGGGCTGGGCCCGCGCCTCCGAAAGACCGGAGGCCCCGGCGGGCACGCAGCAGGCTGTGAACCGGGCGGGGCGGTCTGAGGTTGTGGCAGCGGCAGCGGTAAAACAGGTGGGGGCGGCGTCTGAAAGGCTACAGGATCGCTCGGCACGGGCACGGTCACGGGCACGCAAGGCCTGGGGACTTCTTTGGGGATGGTGGCCGCTCGGAGTAGGCCACACCTGACCCGCTCCGGGGGCTTATTGTGCAGGCCCCCGGAATCTGCGAGGCATGGGGGTAAGGCTGGGGGCCCTGAACCCCCATAGGAGGGGGTGCCGCGCGGGTGCGGACCGCGGAGGAGGTGGGGGGCTGTGCCGGGGCGGGGCCCAGGACCCGGGGTTGGGGTGCAGGGGTGGCACTCGGGTGCGGGGCCCTGGAGGGGGTGGGGGGCGGAGGCGGGGCCGGGCCTGCTCCGCTGCAAAATCAGCGGGGCCCGGGGCCCCTCCAAGGGCGCTGGGCCGGCCGAGTCCCACCCGGGTCCCGCACAACTGACCCGAGGCTGCAGTCCAGGCCCGCGGGGCTGCGTGCCCTGCGGTGCGCCCACACCTTCTAGAACCTTCGCGGCTGGCGGTTTGGGAGCCGGGCCTGGGGCACGGAGCGCGGGGGCTTCTGGGATGGGGGGGGCGGGGGCCGGGGCCCGGGGCCGCTCCCAGCATGCTGCGCGCGGCCCTGGGAACGTCCGTTGGAGGCTTCTTCGGGCTTCCTGCTGAGGGCTCGGCTGGCGTGGAACGTTCTAGAGGTCTGGGAGCCTCCGAAGGGGCGGGGGGTGCTGGGTGGATGGAAGGTTCCAGATAGTGGGGGAGGTGGATCATTCCAGAAGGTGTGGGTGCATCGTGGGGCGCGCGGCCCACGGGCTTGGACCGCAGCCTCGGGTCAGTTGTGCCGGAGCTGGGCCCTCGAACCCGGGCGGGACCCAGCCGGCCCAGCGCCCCTGGAGGGGTTGCGGCCCCGCTGCTGGCTCCGCAGCAGAGCAGGCCTGGCCCCGCCTCCGGCCCCTCCCTGGCTGCACCCGTGCGGCCTCAGTGCTGCAGGACGCTGCCCTGCCCTGCCCGAGGGGCCCTGCGCGTGCTGACCTGCACCCGGGCCTCCTCGCACACAGGCTCAGGCTCCTGCACAAGATGCTGCTGCTCGGGGCGCTGCTGCTGGCCACGGTGCTGACGCTGGTGGACACTGACACTCCTGCCAGAGCTGGGGACTCGGAGGAGTCTTTGCAGCAGTGTAAGTGTCCCTGTCCCTGTCTGGAGGGGTGAGGACGCGCCGAGTTACCTAGATCCTGTCGAGGGAAGGGCTGGAGTGGAATCGCCATCATCCTGGCAGCCGAGCTCCCCCTCGCCGGCGCAGTCGGTGGGCACCGGGGGGATGACTGTCCTTAGCTAGGAGAGGGTGGGGGAGGCGTCCCCCTCTCCCCAAAGCACCAGACCTGGAGGCCTGCTGGGCAATTCCAGCTACACGCAGGTGGGAGTGGCTGAATCCAGGCAGGTGCGCCCTGGACAGGCCAGCCGAAGCCGCAGAGCCCAGGACCCCCACCCCGGCCACCACGGGAACACGCACACCTCCTGGTGTGCTTGGCCTTGGCACAGGCTAGTCCTGTCCAGACTCGGAGCCCACTGAGGGCTGTTGCTTGTGGGCCTCAGGCCATCCTCAGAGGCCGGGGAAGGTGGGCGTGCGGGGCAAGGAAGGACCCGGGGGAAGGCTGGCAGCAAGGCGGGCAGCGCCTGTGTGCACGGAGCTCAGCCACGCTCTCGCTCCTCTCAGGGACCTACAACCTGAAGTGCCACGACTGTGCGGTCATAAACACCTTCCAATGCTCGCATATCAGGGAATGTCCGTATGAGACGAGGCGCTGCATGACACTGTCCATCCGTAAGTGCCTGCTGGTCTGTCTGCTGGTCGGCGCGCGGGGGGCGGAGACGGACTGCTTTTTCTCTGCGTGTCGCCCCTGGCCCCGGGCTGCTCTGTCCCCACGGGGAGAGTGCGTTGCCAGGCTCCGGGCCCCACCCAGGAGAGAGCAGGGGGAGCCTCGCTGCGGAGCCTCGCACTCCGTGAGGTGTGCCGGCATCGGGGAGTCCCCAGGCCTGTGTACAGACGCCCAGTGCGGCCGGGCGGTTCCTCGGGGCCCCTGGAGTGGGGCCTCTGGAGGGGCCTCCAGCTGAGGAGGACCAAGAGGTGGACGCAGCAGGCACTCCTGGACACGTGCCCCCGACACTGGCAGGCCACGCGTGGTGTCAGGGCCCTGCCCCACCTTCCAAGATGCTTTTGGCTCTTACCTGGAGACACCTGTGCTCTGAGAAAGGCGCCCCTCCCCCAGGGCCCCAGCCTGGGGAGCTGCACAGCCGGAGCCCAGTGTTTCGTTAACCAGGCAGCAGGGAGCCTGGTCTGGGCCCGCTCAGGCCCACATGTGAGCCCGTTGTCCCCAGTGTCTGTGAGTTCTTTGTCCCTGCACGTGCCAGTCTGTGTCAGAGCCCCTGCAGAGCAGCCCTTTGATGCCTCCCCTCTCCGTACGAATTGTCACCCTGCGGGCGTCTGCCGACGTGGGACAGGCAGGCGCCGAGGGCATGGGCTGTGTCCCCACAGGGGCACTGGTTTCTGTGCAGGTCTTGGCCTGTCTGCATCCGGTGTGTGGACGGACCGGTCCTGGGACTTCCACGCCAGGCCTGGGGGCACACCACGAGGTCGAGGTCACGGCTCGAGACAGGGCTCCCAGGCAAGGGCCTAAGGTTCCGCTTTTTTCAGCGCTGGGTGTGGGGCCGAGGTTTCCAGGACCCATTCCTTATGGGTGAGTTTTAAATATCACGCTGGAATTTAAAGGGAAGGGGGAGAAAAAACAAGGGAGCCTAACAGTCAGCTTTGAAACCATGATCTCCAAAACAAAGGAGCCCGGCAGGGGGCGGCTGTGTCGGTGCTGGGGGCTGGCACTGTGTCTCTTGGAAGTGGCCCCTTAGACGTGGCAGCCTCTCTGAAGCGGAGCCTTGGCCCTCAGAGCTCACCAAAGGTCAGCCGGCCCCGCCATGCCGTGTGTCGCCACGCGGGGACTGCTGCACCTGAAGGGGGCCGGGAATGACATCCTCAGCGGCTCCGCCCCGCAGGGCTCTGGGTTCGAGTGGTCCAGAGAGAGCTTGTGTGAGCATGGCCAGGCACAGGCGAAGCAGGAACCGTGCCTCACGAGGATTCTGGTGGTTTGACACACTTGTGGTGCCTTCTGCAACGGTGGACGCTGGGGGCCGCAGGCTGCCCTCACTCTTACCCTGCTGAGCCCGTCCCACCACCCCCATGGGGGGCTGCTCCCCTGAGGGCAGGTCAGACCCCAGCAGCTACACAGGCAGTAGGAGCTCTGAGGGGGCAGGCGATGGAGAGCTGCAGGGGTGAGCTCTGCGCTGGCCAGGACCCAGCGACAGAGGTGCGTGGCTTCGATGTTTTGCGGCAAAGTGTGACTCTTCCACCCTGCCCTGGCTCGAGTGGGCCGGGCTCTGGGCTGGCCCTGGGATGCCCCGCCTCCCCAAAAACCTCTCTCTCAGCCCCTCCCACTGCGGTGGGAGCCAGACCACCTGAGTTCAACACCGTGCACCACCCAGCGTTCGCAGCGCCGTCTTCCTGAGCGGCCCCGATGGACGCCGGGCCGAGGAATTGGTGGGAGGGCTCTGAGAGGCCCAACAGTGCCGGGACGCTGGGCTCGCCCCCTTCGGGTCTTTGTGGACTCCCATGGCTGTGCAGGGTGTGAGCAAAACACCTCTACGGAAAAATTTTGAATGTCGGAGACTGAGCGTCCACCGCGTGTGGAATCAGTGGGGACTTGGCAGGTGGACACACACGTCGTCTGTGGGGCCGAGCAGGGCCCAGAAACAGCCCCGCACAGATGTGCCACGCGACTTTCAACAAAGGTACGAGACCAGTGGGCGAGGAGTAGCTTCCTCACCCCCTGCAGGCACAGTGGGCCTTGACCCACCCCTCTGGCCTCACACAGGACCCGCCCACGCGGGCCATGGGCCTCGGCGTGCAAGGCCAGAGCCTGCAGCTGACGGAGGAAGGGAACGCCGAGGAGGAAGTCGCTAGCATCTGAGGTGAGGCGGGGCTGGTTGACGTGCTGTCCCAGCACGACCAGTGCAAGGAGGGCTGGTGGCTGGAGAGCCCCCCAGTCCCAGAGGCCCTTCCATGGCAAAGACCTTGTTCAGAGGGCTCCGCAGCGGGAGGAGGTCCGTGCAGACAGCACAGCCCCGAAGGGCGCAGAGACCAAGCACAGACGGAATGCTCAGTGGTGAGCAGTGACAATGCAGCCGGTCTCCTGAGCAAATGGGCACGGATGTGACGAGCTAGTGAACCAAAGTGCACTCGGTAGCCACCAGGGTAATCCAGTTAAAACCCCAGTTAGTTATCCCTACTGAGAGTGACCGCACCCAGTGCTGGCCAGGATGCAAAGGCGCCAGATTACTCCGTCACTGCCAGTGACAAGGGCCAGTGACAAGGGTCAGTGGTGGAACCTTGTGGAGAACACAGTGACCGTTTCTTCAGAAACTAAACATGCAACTACCATAATCGCCCAAATTGTACCTCTGGGTGTTCGCTCCAAGCAATTAAAACTTAAGCCCTTCCCTGGCTAGTGCGGCTCAGTGGATTGAGTGACATCCTGCAAACCAAATGGTCACGGGTTCAATTCCCAGTCAGGGCAAATGCCTGGGTTGCAGGCTGGGTGCCCAATGTGGGGCGTGGGAGAGGCGACTACACACTGATGTTTCTCTCCCTCTCTTTCTCTCTCCCCTCCCCTCTCTAAAAATCAATAAATAAAATCATTTTAAAAAATCTGAAGCCCACACAACAACATGCACATGCATGTACCGATTTTTTTGGTAACACCCCAAGCCTGGAGCGCCCCAGATGCCCTTCAGTGGGTAAAGGGAAAACGGGCCAGGACGCACGGGCACCATGGGGCCCCGCTCACCTGCACAAGGGCGCAGATGGTTCGAACACTGCGACTCGCATGCAGGTCCGGGGGGTTCTGCTAGCAGAGTGGACAAGCTCCCGAGGGTACGCACTGGAAATGACGAACTCATGGAAACATATGCCAACTTGTGTTCACGAGGTCAAGGTCGGGGGATTTGGGTGTCAAGGAGGCGAGTGCGTCTGTAGGCGGGATGATGACGGTGGTAAGACTGGTCTTTGTTCCCATGTTTTGGGCGGTGAGACCCCAGTTGGCCGCGACATTTCACTGAAGTGTTGCACGTCACCCCCGGAAGTGACCGAGGAGGGGCACACGGGGTCTTTCTGGGGGCCCTGCAGCGGTGTTCGCACGCACGGTCATCTCCGAGTAAAACACCAACTGGCAGCGTTCAAGTAGCACGGTTGGTTACGTTGACCTTGAACTTCCTGCACTGGGAGACCCGAAACTTTTGGAGCAAGCAAAAAATAACATATTCTGCTTCCTAGAGGAATGCTGTGAGTCGGCGGTCCCCGGCCTTCGCCCACGGACCTGGGGCGGGGGCGGGGGGACAGGAGGCAGAGCACAGGTGGCGGTGCGGCCCATCCCTGACAGGCCGTGGCCCAGGGGCTGGGGACCCCTGCTTTAAACTAAGACCATAAAAAGCCTGAAAATAAAATACAGAAAATGGTATACAATTTAAACACTGCCCAAAAGATGCTCTTACATACACACTGAGGCAAAGCAGACACTCAGTTTGGAGCATCACTTGTGTGAAGAACAACATTTTATGGAGGCGAAAGGATAGAACTTCCCCGGGAAGACACCGCGATGGAAACGCTAGGCACCCGCGGGCTCAGGACACAGCACACGCAGAGAAAGCCCGACGGAACTCGGAACCGCAGGCATGTGGGCGTTCCCGTCACACCCGTTTCCGCAGCTTCCAGAAGACCGGTCACGCAGAAGGTCACTCACTCCAACTACAGGTCAGGGGTGGACAGACTTCTCCCAGGAAGAGGCAGCGGTCAGCATCGTGGGCCATCCGGTCTCGGCACAACCGCCCGGCGCTGCCTGCGTGGGGGCCGAGGCAGCATGGAGGGCGAGTCAACATAGGCTCGCCCCCACGTTCAAACACAGCTTTACTGTGGACGCAGCCGGCGCGCTGCACTTGTCCCCGCAGCTCTGGCCAGCCAAACCCCGCCATGGCTGGTCTGAGCAATGCCACGCATGGACGGGGAGCGATCACCATGTGGGACAGCAGAGCCTGCGGTGACCAAACACGCGTTTCTGACAAGGCCGCATGTGACGTCTTCAGCCCTGAGCTCGCGCCAGGACGCGGCGCGACCCGCCTATGGCAGGCGCCCGCACCCGCCAGAGCGCTCCTTCTCAGTCCCCGGGCGCACGCCAGGCAGCGCGGCTCCAAAGCCGACTAGAAAGCCCCCTT
The DNA here is from genome assembly GCA_004027475.1 of Anoura caudifer. Lineage (NCBI taxonomy): Eukaryota > Metazoa > Chordata > Mammalia > Chiroptera > Phyllostomidae > Anoura > Anoura caudifer. Next base: position 1,697 of record PVKU01015352.1, on the reverse strand, counting down.
CTGCTCCGTAACTGCGCGGAGCGTCTCTAAGTAACCGATCACTGGAAGTAGAAGCCACAGGAGAAATTCGGAAATGTTAAGGCCTGAACGATTAGGAGGATCCGACAGGTCAAAAGTGAGTGGGAAGCAGCGGAGGGAGGGCTCAGAACAAAATACGTTACCTCACGGGCATCAGAGGAGAGAAGAGGGTGGGAAAGACCAGAGCTTCCACTCAAGGGGAGAGAGAGAGCAGAAAGGCCGCCCAGAGACGAGAGGAAGCAAGTGCAAGAGGGAGAGCAGAGACCCTCGAATGAGGAACCAGGAATGTGCAACAGATAAAATTCAGGCCGCCGCTAGCTGGTTCTCTGGCAGAATTCATTGCATTGGTAAAACCGAGCAGGAAACTCAAGACGAATCTAAACTTCAAATTTCCAGGATCAGAAATGAAAAGGGAGGCATTGGTGAGGCTTACAGAAAAAATCGGAGGCCACTCTGAGTAGCCTTCCCTACGGGGGAGTGAGGTGGCGGGTGGATGAGGAGTGAGCTGGAAAGGCGCCCTGACTGCGCCTGGCCCGCGGCGAGGGTGGGGAGCTGAAGCGTCCCGAGTTCTTCCCGAAAGCCCGCAACCAGAGACGGCTTCCCTGCTGGACTCTTCCAGACCGTGGGCAGGGAGGGGTCGCTCCCCCGCGGTGCGCAGGGGCAGCCCCGCGGAGACCCGGGGAGAGCGGAGCTGCAGGTGGCCCCCTCCCGGGACCAGCCGTGCACGGGCGCTGACCACACCTTCACAAGTGACACCCGAGTGTGTCCTGCTGCCCCACGGCCTGTGCCGTGCAGGGTCCTGGATCGCTGCTGGCGCAGGGGAAGACCACGAGGGGAAGATGCATGAAATCCGAATAAAGTGTGGACTTGCAGCAATAAGAATGTGTCGGTGGTCATTCGTTTGGGGACATGCACCACAGCAAATCCGTCAGAGAGACACAAGTGGCGGGCGCTGAGGTGAGCAGGGACTCCTCCTGCTGTCTTGGCAGCTTTTTCCAAAGCCTGAGACTTTCCACATGGAAAGGCCGTTCGCGCGCGAGCACACCTTCGCACACGACGGCCACCGCCTCCCGGGCTCCACCCCGGAGTGGCAGCGAGGCTTCCCGGCGTGTCCGTGTCCGGGGAGGGCCAGAGCAGAGGTGGCCGCGCAGAGAGCGCCGCTGCCCAGCGGGGGCAGTCCGGCGGCATGGGGACCCCGGGGGCCGGGGGCCGTGCCGGTGGAGGCGAGCGTGCTGGGGCGTCTGCAGGCGGTCGTCGGGGACAGGGTGGTGACTTCCATCCCCCACCCCCGTTTCAGGTTTGAACCCCCGCGAGCTCCTGATTTACAAGAACTGCACTGACAACTGCTCCTTCGTGTACTCGGCCTTCCAGCCGCCGCCAGCGCCGAAGGCGGCTCTGAGGACCAACAGTTTCTACTGGGTTCTCTGCTGCAACAAGATGACTTGCAACGACGGGGGGCCGGCCAACGTGGAGCGGGACATCCTGCCTGAGAAGCCCATCGAGGAGCAGATAGAAGGCGCCGTGTGCCTGCGCGGCTCGGCGCTCCTCCTGGGCTTGGCCTCCCTCCTGCTCGGCAGGGCCCTGTCCTGGGCGGAGGGGCTCCCGCGGTGGCCCCTCACCTCCCCGGAGCAGTTCGCCCCCCCTTGATCTCTCCTGAACCGGAGACACGGACCCACAGG
>PVKU01015351.1:0-18688 GCA_004027475.1 Anoura caudifer | reverse complement strand
GGGCTGGGGCGGAGGGACGGGATGGGAGTAGAAAACAGAAGACTGTATAAGAACAACAATTAAAATAAAATTTAATTAAAAAAAAAACCCCTGCTATCTAAACAGCAATCAATCAGGAAAAGAATAAAAAGCCAATTAGGTCAATTATCCCCTTACTCAAAGTCAAAATTGATACCTTCAGTTGTGATTGATTTTGTCTAACTATTTAAAGCTTGGGCAATAATTTTGATGAGTAAGAAAGTTGATAAGTCTTCCTTCCTCACTTCTTTCCTCTCTTTCTCCCTTCTTCCCTTCCTTCTCTTCCTCCTTCTTCTCCTTCTTTTTCCCATCCTCCTCCTCTTCCCCCTCCTCCTCTTCCTCTTCCTCCTTCTTCTTTGCATTTCACAGGGATTTTTAAGATTCATTCTCCCAATGTCACTTGTTGCATCAAAAGTTGAATGCATTTTGTTGTATAAAATACCACCTATTGAAGACAGTTATATTTCCACTTAAAATGACCAGTTAGTTTGCTCTAAAGTGGACATTCACTTTGAAATAAAAATTATGCCACTAGTGTGCAATAAAGAACTGTAAATGATCTTTGGCACAATAATGGTATCACCAGCCTGTGGGGGCGTGCTGGCCAGAGCTGGTGTTCAGAAGACTCCTCCAGGCCTGGCTCTTGTGCCATCTCACATCATTACCCCTTCAGCTCAAAGCCACCTTCACCAGGTGAGAAACCTGCCCGTCCAAAGAAGCCACTCAATCACTCACTTTCACATTACCTAATTCTCATTCTCTACACGGTACTTACTACTTACTACCTGATATTTTCTTTGTTTGTTTCTTTTGATTTCCCTCCTAGCATTTAAGCTTCAGAGATTTTATCCATCCTTTTCATTGCTGAATATGCAACATTTAGAGGGGAGCCAGGAATGCACCATCTGCCATCAAATCTAAGATGGCTTCAATTGTAGTACACACCATCATTTTGTATATGCATACTTTCTGAAAATGTCACCATTTAAGCTTTGGGACAACGACTTCTTGTCACTTTAGACTTTTATTTTAATCTATGGGAAAAACTCTTTGAGATTCCTTCAGAAAGAACACAGATTTATCATATGTCTTACTGTGCTTTTTTAAAAATGAGAATATAAGCAAAATAAATTGGTTGAGCAATTCCCTAAACAACTTTTCACCTAGAGTCCAACTCTTCACTGTCAATTTTCAATGACAAGTTGACAGTAAACACTATTTTCCACACAGTATCATTGTCTGTTCCATCAGGAGTGTTGGTGGAGCAATATTTCTTTGAGGTTTTTTTTTCTCCCAAATGGTATCATTCTGTCTGCAGGTTTTGATGTGCATGAGAGATCAATACCTGAGAGGCAGCATCTCTAAGCTAAGACTCACCCTGATTTCAGAGATATCAAAATGTGAAAAATTATACATCTTAAAATCACAAAAATATGGTTGTAGGTACTTGGTCAATAAATTATTTTTGAATGCTTGAATAAATGACCATTGTCAACTCTCTGTGTGCTTGGGCAAGCCAGTTTACTCCTTGAGTCCTATTTTTCTCATTTGGAAAATTAAGATGTTAGACTAGAAGCCCTCTAAAATCTTGTTTGACTAAAAGGAAAAAATCATAGGTCCTTTATAAGTGGTTGAAGTGGTAGAAATGTAAGGCACTATGGTGAACTATTTTTAGTGAACTATTTTAGTGAACTATTAAAAAAAATGCTCTGTCCAATCTACCCTTCACGGATGCAGAGTTGCAAGTCAAACTGTAAGAATCCCACCCAGCTGTTCTTTTGTATGATTGACGAGAGGTGCGAGAGCTCAGCTCAGGAGATAGAAGTGTGGGGATTTTTAGCCACACTTACCTGGCCCTTCTCTCTCTCCCTGGTCGTAGCTGATTAGTACACATCACACGGAGAGCTGCCTTTAGAGAGAGAAAACCTAATCAACGAGAGGACTTACAAACAGGAAGGAATGTGTGCTTAGCCTTTACATGGCTCAGTTGCCAGGATGTAAGGAAGGAACGACCTCTGGACTCTTTGCCTAAGTTAGAAAGTTTTGGAGGCACCAAGCAGAGACCAGACCCCTGTTGGCAGCTACGGGGGCCTCTCTAGCCAACGTGAGAACACCTGGCCTGGCTGCAGGTGACCCTAGGCTCAGAAGTGAAAAATTCTTGGTTGTCAAGTAAGATCTATCTATACATAGCCCTCAGGGTCCTGTATTTCCAGATGTGACTGAAGTGTAACTTTGTAAATATGTCAGTGCTTATGAATTTGAGGAGCTACCAGATCCACCAGATTATATATATATATATATAATTATATATATATAAATATATATATGCACTACATCCAGCTAAAAATGGCTACAGGCTCTGCCCAAGATGGCTACTTGTACCAGTTCATCTCTAAGGCCTGAAACTTGTCAGAAAGTATCTGACTCTATTGTAATGAGTTGCTTCCTGCCTGTTTCTTCTCTTCAGTAATATTTCCCCAGAGAACTGAGGAAGAATAATGGAGTATATTACTAAATAAAACCATTACATTCCTTTTTTAAAAACCATCCTGGCTCAGATAAGTTATCACAGTTTGATACCTCAGGAAACATCCTGTTTGGTTACACAACACAAAGAGAAGCTGTCTTAAACTTCCGTCACTGCCTGAACTTGGCATGATGCTAACGTTTTGCCCTGGTGTGGGAATCTTCTCTCCTCCGCATAACTTCAGTTTCTACCTCTAGGTCAGAATCAAAGAAGAATCAGAAAGAAGTCCATTTCAAGATGTAAAGACCACCACATCCTGCCAATTATGAGCGCCTTACATTTACTAAAAATTGCTAAGTGCTCTGATGGTTTTTTTGTTAATATGATAATCAAAGGTACTTAGTTATTGGTATTTTTGCAGCCACTAAAAATGCCAGAACATATTTCCTCCTTTGAAATAGCACAGCCCAGAGCTTCAGACTAACAGTCATGGTCTTCCAGATGTATTATTCGTGGTAAACTAGAATCCGACATTATGGACAACTAATCACCTATCACAGTTCAAACCACATGTGTGCTATTTTATATTAGGAGCATTTGGAACAATCTTTCATTCCTGGTCAACTGTTTTTTTTTTTTTTTTTTTTTTTAATAGTAAAGGCACTGAGTATTTTTTTGGCAAAGCCTTAAACAAAAAAAAAATCAAATTATGGAAATTTGACTAAGATATTGACACAATTCATTCTTAGATGCATGATAAACAATTAAATTGTAAGAGAGGAACAACATTTAGGTGCTAGGCACACTATTAAAATGTCCATCTTTATTGCATGCAATTCTGTGGGGACATTAGGCTTGAAATGGAGGTGATAGGAGCTTTATCTCCTGACTGAGACATAAAACACAGCACTTGCCAATTGCAGGCAACATCGTAGAGAGGATTCGGTGGGATGATTTTGCTAGGTGCCCTTCTCCCTGTATGTGGAAGTTGCCCAAATCCATGGGAATTATATGCCTGGAGGCAGGTCCTGGGTCACCCAGACTAGTGTTGTGTTAAATTTATCCTTTGCCTTAGGTCTTAAGGACAGATGGTCAAAACTAGTCTCAAATATAAATGTTCAAAACCGTGATAAGTCCTAAAATATGATCATATACAGAACAAATATACAAAAAGGTTAAACTACAACAAAAAAATGGATACAACTGTAATAGCAACATCTAGAACACAGAGCTGTTCCTGTCAAACTCTCTCCATTAGAGCTTGCATTGATGTCTCTGCATTGATGTCTCCTTGTATTTAGAACGCAATCAAAATCAAGAATTTTCCCGACACCCTGACATCAGCTCTACCACTTACCCCCATTATTCCCAGCTTCCCCTGCTTCAGCTACCGAGGGTCCCTCACATAATAGCTATTTAATAAATATTTAACAACTTTACAAAAAATGGATAAGTTTTCTATATGTATATATAAAAATATGTTTGTATGCACATGTTTGTTATTATTTAAATAGAGATGCATTATAGTTTTAAAAGTACCTTTATTTTTCTTTGATTTTTATATTCTTTCCAGAAACTTTCCATCAGTTTCTATCAGTTTGCTAAACACTGTCATATTCTTGGTATTAAATTGTTAGGACATAAGTAGTTGGTGGAGGTGATTGATAAAATATACAAGCCAATCAATGTGGCCTGTTGGGGGCATTGAAAAAATACATTAGTACAAAAATAGATAGGAAAATTGTGTTTATAGCTGTCAAAAAGATAAAAAAGCCAGTGGCTCCAGTTAGACTGAAGGTGAGAATTTTAGCACAGTCCTTCTGAAATCAAGGAAATATAAAGTGCAGAGACGCAGGATGTACCCTCGAGTAAGCTCCTTAAAGTCTGTATCAGTCAGAGTCCTACCAGAGGAAAAAAGCCACTAGGATATATATCTATGTCTATATCTATGTCTATGCCTTTTTCTATTTCTATACCTATCTATACACACACACAAACACACACAAATTTATTTCAAGGAATTACTTAAGTGTATGGTTTGGCTGCACAAGTCTACAATCTGTTTTCTTGCCATACCAGCTGACAAGATCCCAATCCTGGGCCATTCTAGCTGTCTACACTTTTCTTATAAATGGTTGCTGGAGTGATTAGAGCTGGACACTGAGCAATTCATAGGAGACCTCATCTTGTCCCTGGTCTCCTCCCTCTCCCCTTCCTCCTGGTAGTGATTTCAAGCCTTACCTATTCCTCTCTGCTCTGTCAGGAAGGGGAATCGTCCTTTTTTCTCAAGCTAGTAACTGTTTTTTTAATGCTGAGTTTTAAGTCACATCCATGCACTTTTCTTCTAATACTCCTCCCAAGTCTAACCTATTTCTTTTAGTTTCAAACTTTCCTGTCTACTTGTTCTTAATCTCAGCATATAAATGTGCTCCTGCTCTTCCCTTTGTCAGTCTTCAACTATGGGGACCTCTTCTGTCAAGCAAACATCTTAAAAAAATAGTGTATTTTGCTTTCTTTACTTCCTGTTTCCATTCACTCCTTTATTCATTGCGGTATGACTTCTGCCTCAACCTTCCAACTGAAACTGCCTACAAGGTTGATGACCTAAACCACAAATGCAAGAGATGTCTGAAAAGCGTGTTGAGTGATCTTGTTCAAGTTTCAGTAGCTCTGGACACTGCTGACCACTATGCTCTGCTTTAACCCCTCTCTTCTCTTGTCCTCGTGCCACTGTCTTCTCATAACACATGTCTCCTTTGATATGCATAGTAATTTCTCAGCCACCTGTTTGCTCAAATTAGCAAGACTTCACACATTTCTCTCTCATCCGCCAATTGAATGTATGAGAACTAAGGCTTACTCAGTCCAAAAAGGCCAGTCCTGTGTCCAAGTGCCAGGTGAAGAAGAAACTGAAGATGAGGAAAAATTCACTGGGAGACTCATTTTTCAGTTGCTATTACTTCCGTTGCTCTGCTCAGCATTACTGTGGAAAATCTGGGAGACGTGGAGCCTGGAACCACAGAAACGCTGACCAAGCTGAAAAAGCGGATTCGCCTAGAGAGAAAAGAAGTTAAGGATTTTAAATGGCTAATTTTAAAAAATCCTGCCTAACTGAGCATTATTACATGTTACATAGAACTTACTTTTTAACTACATGAAAATATAAATATTTGTCAAAATATAGCCACTTCATGTAACTTAGACAAATATATATTGTTTTATATTTTGGGGGTGTGGTCAAGCTAATTGTATTAGCATCAATTCCCTTGGTTAGTATTTATTGACTCTGCGATTTGGGCAGTTCCCGGCTTATGCAGTATTATTAGTGTTAAATTTGTGGGCTGTAACCTTAGGGTATAAACTTAATAATCTACCATCTGCTGTGAAAATATATGTTAAGTGTTTTAGGGATGTGAAATTATCAAGCGTAGAGTAGAGAAAGCTACGGGGCTGTACAATAATGACCTCAACTGGCTGATGGGTAGCTATAAAGAAAGTGCAGTCAATGAAAAGGGGAATGTGAATGCCTTCAGGTGACAAAGTGAGTCAGTAGTTTTCTGGAAGATCAAATAAGAAGAAATACACTGAAATCAGTACAGAAAGTAGGACACCAGCTTCATGTTTATCATCCACAGCAAAAATAGCTGACATTTACATCTTGATTATTATTATATATACAGACACTACTCTGAATTCTTCACATTTACTAACTTTTTAATCCTCCCATAAAGTCTATGAGGGAGGAATTTTACTCTTCTCACTTTTTATTTCATATACTCCATGGAATGCAGAGACGTGAATTATTTTTCCTGAACTCACACAGCTGATAATGGCAAAAGTATCGTTTCCATTTAAACCCTCAGAGCTGATCATTGCAATGAAAGCTGGACAAAGCACGGTGGCTCCATTTCACCAATGGGAGTGACCACAGCTACCTCTGTTTTTATTTTAATATTCTTTTATTGCTTTTTCTTTGGCCACAAGAAAAGGACAAAATGGGCAAGTGATACTGTAGAACAAGCAGTATCTGGGATACCAACTCTATTCCCAGAAGGCAAGAGAACAAGGAGTTACTGACGCCGCTCCAGGGATGCGAAGGAGGTGAGGGAGGAAGTGAGTGGCTGGCCTGGGGGAGCGGGGTGGGAGAGCGGACAGGCATCTGCAGTTCGCCTGAATCACTGGCATTTCAGATATCTCTAATTCTTTCAAAAGGAAGATGGACATTGGCTTGCATTCCACTTTAGGTTATTGGAAGCTGTGAAGACAAATTACTGCTAATGTTCAGCAGATGCGGAAAAAAAATCTTCTGATGGCCTTTTATTGGCTGCATAGAAAATAATGTCTTGTTGATACTCTTTGTGGAGGCCAAAATGCTTTGGTATTTGTGCTGTTGGGTTATAAAAGTTAAGCAGTGGAAAGTGTTATAAGTGAACCAACAAGAACACTTCCTAGTTATTGAACATATTTTCACTCTTAAGAGCAAAACCTTTTTTGGATGACATGATTTTCTTTTTTTACATCCAAATGTCTTATTTTGTCTTTTTGTTCTTTTGGACTGAGATCCCACAGGTCTATAGATCTTATAAAATGTAAATTAACTAGGAATCTATTTTCATATTTCAATAATAAGCCTGAACAGCCTCTGTTTGAATACTTCCTTTGATAAGAAACTTACTATTCAGAGGCAGCTTATTCTATTTTAAAAAATACAACTCAAAGTATCAGAACATTGATACTAGGTAGGCATCAGAAAATATTTTCATGATAAGTACAAAACATTCATCATGGTTCATGCCTAAGCAAATGGTTACCTGATAGAGGTATAGTCAGGATGCAGTTGAGGATCTCTCACTACCAGCTTAAAGGACTCTTCATTTCCTGCCTCCTTCCTCACACCTGGCAATTGGTCCCCTTGTTGCCCAAATACTTCTGCTCACCGGAGACTGGGGCCAGAATTTAGGGACACGTTTTGATGCAGTCATGTCCCTAGTGACACCACCCTACCCAGTTGTGGCATAGAGCAGGTCTTTATGTAGAATGTTTAGAATAGCAAACTGCTATAATTATGTTTCCTAATGTTCTAATTAAGGTAACATTGGTTAATAATACATGAGTTTCAAGTGTACAAAAACGAATTCATAGATACAGACAACAGATTGGAGGTTACCAGAGGGGAAGTGGGGTGGGAAGAGGGCAAATGGGTAATGAGGGTCAAATATATGGGGGAAGACTTTTAGTTTTTCAGACTTCTAGCACAAAACACAGTCTTGTTTCGGAAATCCCATTATGAAATCATACTGGTAAACAAGAAAACTTGAAACTTTTAATTGTACTATTAACATAAATAAGCTAAAATTCTAATAAGACAAGGGGTCTCTTTGTTTAAAGTAGAAAATAGACACAGTGATATTCTGACTGTGGCTCCAAGACAATAGACACTACTCAACACTCGTCCTGGAAAACAGGCCAGAGAAGTCATTACTGGAAGTTGATTGTGTAATATTGGATTTGAAAGTCATCCAAGATGTTGACGTTGTCCCTGAGAGGAGAGGAAAGTTACGATGTCCCTGAATGCCACAGGTAATATTTGTTACAAATGGCACTGGAAGAATATGTGTGAGAAGGAAACATTATCAATATTTTTAGCAGTTTTCCTTCAAGAGTGAAGCAGGTATGTATTAGAAAGAGGGAAGTGATGTATGTCCTTTCGTTTAAATAATAATGCCCTGGGGGCTTTCTACCTTATAAACCAGGGGGCTTCAGCTCTTCAAAGGAATCACAGAATAGGCTATTTATTGCACAGACACATTTAGGACTCTTAAAAAAGCAGTCTCCTGAGAGGCAAGGTTTGGTCAGAGAGAAGAGGATTTCTACATTTCAAACTCCTTAAGGGGGAAGCCATGAAATGTATATTATACTAGGGATCACAGGAAGAGGAGTAGTAGAGGCTGTGATATAGGAAGGCTGCTGTTTGTGTAAGAAAGAACGAGAGAGTTTGTGTAAGTGCAGAAGAAGAAAGCCCTGGGGTGAACGGTCTTACAAACAAGAAAATGTTCTGAGAGAAAAGGGACTTTCTGCTCATTTTCTGGGCACATGCTGAGATTTCAAGTCCCCTCAGAGAAGGAGAGCAACCGATCAGGTGTATGCCAGGTAACAGGTTGGAATGGTTGAGGGCAGGGGGAATTCTCAGAAAAGGAGAGGAAGAGTCAGCTGGTCTTCTCTCCATCCAAGACCGTGTTCAGTCATCAAAGAGGGACCACCAGAGGGATCTGATCAGCAGGGAGAAAAGACTACCAGTTTCCCTTCCTGTGGATTTCAGCAACAAATGCCAGAAAAGTGTCCAGTGCCCAGGCAGGATTAGAAAGAGCCTCACAGAGATCTGGGAGGACCAGGGGCACGGTGCAGGATGCACACCCAGAGCCCCAACACCAGCCTCCTTTTCTCCTTTCCTCCACACCCAGACACCCCCTGACAGGAGACACAATCTAAATGACTGAGCAATTACCGGAAATAAAGAAAGGTAAACCTAAACAGACCTTTAAAAGAGAAGGGAGCCTAAGTTACCTTTAATTGGAGAGTTTAATTTCCCTTTTGCGTCAAGCTTTTACAGGAGAGGGACCTCCGATCAAGATGAGAAAGCTTTCTTTATTTTCAAGAAAAATAGAGAATGCTCCACCTCCTTTCTTATTATTTTCCTTGTCTGACAGTATTATAGAAAAGTTGATTCCTCCACAAAAGCACAAAACTCTAGAAGTATCTATTAATCTTATTTGGTCTGGGTACTAGCTCCCATTGGGTAAATTCCAGTTCCAAAAATTATTTTGTATTTCATATACCCTGATGGACATCACTATATGCACCCAAGCCCTGTTTTCTTTTTCTCTTGGGCACACGGTTAAATTACTTTTAAGTTACATCTCAATCTCCCCGGTAGTAAGGTAGGTCATATGACTACATTCTTGTTAATGGACTGTTGGTGGATGAATAGATGCTACTCCCAGGCTTGACCTTTAAAACCCCCTATACAATCCACATTGGTCCTCCCCTCACCTGTCAACTAGGAGCTGAAGATCTTGGCAAGGACTCTTTTGTTGCGAGAGCCCCAGAGGGAATGTTCTTGTGTAGAGGAGAGCTACAGCCTTTACCTGTCAAGAATTGTGACGGGTCTAGCATTTTACTGCACTCACAAGATGACAAGTTAACCTGTTACTGTTTCTTGGATCCCGGCAGAAGACACAGATTCCTGAGCCGGAGACAAAGGACTTTATTATTCATGGCAAAAGTGATAGCAAGAGCTTCATATTGGTTTGTATCTATGTGCTCTTTGCTGTCCCAGTTACAGTCGGGCAATGCAGGACACACAGCAGATGCAGTAACTACGTTACAGGAAACAATCGCTGAGGTTGGAAAATTCATACTTTTTTCTTTAATCTTTATTGCATTTTTTCTGTTAGCATTTAGTCCCTTTATATCCCCCTCTCCCCAGCAATCAGCACAATGGTGTCCATGTCCGCGAGTCCTTTTTCCTTTTTGCTCAACCTCTCCCCCACTTAAAATCCCCCTACCAGTGGTCATCCTGCTCTCCATCTCACACTTTCTGGAGTCAGCAGAAGTGAGCCTGTTCTTTGCCACTGCAGCATGGATGTTCTTAATGAAGTTTCTGCTTTCACGGGGTTCCATGCAAGCTGCACTATGACTGCATCACACTGAGTTCCACAGGGATAATCTGTTTTCGTCCTCCTGGAATGGGCCATTCTGGGATTTTACATTTTACAAAAATAGAAATGTCCTACCTGGATTTCTGGATGGCTTAATTTATGGACATCCTACCAACTTCAGTGACTGATTTCTGCTGTGGCAAAACCAGTGACTACTTGATGGATGGATGGATGCTGTCTCCTGAAGTGATTTGTTGATGTTTGTTTTCCCAGCAGATTTATGTTGCCTATTGTCTTCCACCACCATCTGCTATAATTAGTGACTTGTGATACTAGCCTCTTGTAGCACAAAATCCATGGCATGACAGCCCATGCAGATGGGCATTCGATGAGAGGAGCCAAGATTTGGAGCACACAGGCTTCCTCTGCCAGAGGAGAGCAAAGCCATGAAAAACCCTGCCACCTGGAATGTGTCTTCTTCTTCACTCATTGTCCCGGAGCATAGGACAGCATCTGGGCTTTGACTCTGCCTGACACCAAAGCTGCAGTCGGCACCAGTGTGAGCCTAGCCCAAACCTATGTCGTCATCCAGGTGTTGACGTCAGACTTCATTATTTGCCAGCACCTTTCTTTTCTTGTTCTTCCTTCACAGCTCTTTTTGCTACTCAGTACTCTGTTTTCCCCTTCATCTCTTTCTCGACCTGATAAATCACCATTTTCTTCTTTCCACCTCTTTTTTTATTCAGAAGTAATACTTGCTCATGATACAAACATTCAAAAAATAGAAAAGTCTTAAAACAAAAAATCTGATATGCAAAAAAGAACACATTGCTAATAAGTCTTTTTGTTTCTTTGGATGAATTTTCTGTGCATATTATGGTATAAATAATACATATACATCTTTGTTTTACACAAAGGCAATCTGACTATATAGATTATTTTGAATTTTTTCCTATTTGAAATATGTTTCCACATCTTTTTGAATGAGCACAGATAATCTCATCCCATTCATTATAGAGTGAGGGACATTTATTATGTATTGAACAAAATGTCCTGGGATAAGAAAGCTCCCAGTCTCTGCTAGGCTGTTATTGGCTTTGTCCTCCTGGTTACAAAATGGGTGCAGTAGCAGGAGGGATCATGTTCTGACATGCCGAAGCACAGCACTAGCAGGATTGTCTCTTCTTGTCTCTTCATGAGTGACGAAATGTCCCCCACATGGACTCTGGAAGGTATTCCCCTCCCACATCGTCGGTCAGCTCATTCCAATGCCCATATCTATTCCTGACCAGTGTGGCTCAGTTGGTTGAGCATCATCCTTCAAGGTGAAAGGTTGCCAATTCGATTCCTGGTCAGGGCGCATGCCTGGGTTGCAGGTTCAGTTCCCAGTCTGGGCACATATAAGAGGCATCCGATTTACGTTTCTCTCTCACATCGATGTTTCTCACCCTCTCTTTCTCTCTCCTTTCCCTCTCTCTCTAAAAATAAATAAATAAAATCCTTATATGCTCATATCTAACCCAATGACTGACAAAAAGAATAGGGCCACAATGTCTGCCTAAGGACAGTTAGAATGTGCCTTCGGAATGATATGTATGGGAATGGGGTATTCTTTCAGTCGCATAGAAGGAGGTAAAAATAATTGGAGCTCTACTAATAAGGAAGAACGGGGAAATGGCTGTTGTGCAGGTAATTGTGTCAGTAATATTATCTTTACTTTTCTTTTTTCAAAAGTGTGTCAGATATCCTTAGACATTTATTTATTCCTTCATCTGTATTTGAGAATCTGCCATATTCTCTCAGTCATTCTGGATTTTGATTGGGACCACAAAAAATTTCTAGATTATTTGTGTGTGTGTGTGTGTGTGTGTGTGTGTGAGAAAATATCTTTACAATCTTATTTTTTTCAGACACAAACATTGTTATCTTTCCATTGATTAAATTCCTTTTTAAAATCCCTAATAGAGTTTAAAATTGTTTTTCATAAAATTCTGTATCATCTTTGTTAGATAGGTTCCTAGACATTTTATAATTTTATTGTGATTGTTCACAGTATATTTCCTAATACGTTTTCTAGCTGGCTGTTTCTGCTATAGAAGAATGTTGTTGCTTTTTACGTTGTTTTTATATTGAACAAACTCACCAAACTTCTTTATTTTAATAAGATTCTCTGTACTGATATTGGTTATTTTGTTTCTTTCCTTCAAATTCTTATGCCTATTATTTCTTTTTCTTTCTTATTTAGTTGGCCAGGATTTCTAATAACATTTCAATGAATAAATGGGATAATAGATGGTTCCTTAGCCACAATTTTTAAAAAGATTTTATTTATTTATTTTTAGAGATAGGGAAGAGAAAGGGAAAGAGAGGGAGAGAAACATTGATGTGACAAAGGAACATCTATTGGTTGCCTCTCGCATACACCCTAACCAAGGCCCAAGCCTGCAGCTCAGGCCTGTGCCCTGACTGGGAATTGAACCTGCAACATTTTGCTTTGCAGAACAATGCCCAATTAACTGAGCCACAGCGGTCAGGGCTTTGTCACAATTTTAAAAGAATGTGTCTAAGTTTCCTCATAAAATCAGATGATTGCAGTAGATAGCTTCTATTAAATTAAGAAAGTTCCTTAGTTATCTAAGAGAAGCATATTTTTTGAATGTCTGAATAATATTCTCTTGCACATATACATCATAGTTATTTAAGCAATCTTCTATTGATCTTCTACTGAGAAATATCTTTAGTTATCTTCAGAATTTTATTTTTTTCTATTACAAAAATGCTAAACATCTTTGTATATATTTCTTTCCACATTTTTGTAAGTATGTGTGTAGGAAGATTTCTAGAAACATAATTGCTGAGTAGTAGGATGTGTTCCTTAAATTTTTGATAAACGCTATTAAAGAAACAAAGAGCTAAGTATGTATTCATCTTGTTCTGTACACTCTTTCAGGCTAACTAAAGAGCCTTAGATGATGAGAGTAAATTGGTTTTACAGAAGACTTAAGATGAAAATATAGGGTGGACAGTAGCATTATGGATGCACCATTCTGCAACTTCTAAAGTAATAATTAATTTAAACAGAGATCATTAATGGATGCCAAAATCATCAAGAGGAAAATTGATGATTAGAACAGAAAGATCAGACAACACTGTTTGAACTTGTTAGTCTTAACATCAACACAGCTAAACAACCAGACCTAATGAAGTACACAGCACAACATGTGAAATATTCTTGCAAAAAAGACTGACCCTGAATCTAAGCAAGGTTATAGGTCTAACTTCCAGTTTAATGGGAAGGTGGGAGAAGGAAAAAAGATAGACAGCCCCAGGGAGCAGCAATCAGACAAATCCACTGGGGGCATTCTGCAGAGGAATGATTTTACTTCATCCACAAGTCAATGGCATGAACATAAAGGGGAGAGGTGACTGTTCTAAATGAATAGAAATTTAAGAAATGTAACATGCCAATCAAATGTCACGTGTGACCTTGTTTGTTTCCTGTTTCAAAGGAGTCTGCAATAGATTTTTAAAGACAATTCAGGAAATATTACAAAGTGGTAGATGATAGTAAGGAATTATTTATGATTTTCTTAAAAAAGAAAATAAGATTGTGGCTATGTGTTAAAATTCCCCTATTTTTCAGTGAAACTTATGGAAGACTTATGATTTTAAATAAAAAGGTACCAGAGATTTTCTCAAAAATAGTACAGCCCCTCCCCCCAACAAAACAAAACAAAGAAGAAAAAGAAGTAATTGAAACAGAAATGGAAAACTATTGATGATCATTTAATCTGAGAAATATGCAGGTTGGTTATACTATTTTCCATCCTTTGGTGAATGCCTGACAACTTTTATTTTAACAAATTCTTAAAACATTTATTGAAAATTAGCTATAATCCCAAAGGATTTAAAATCTGTAACCAAATTAATTTGCTTTTGTGAGTTACAATTCCAAAAAAAATTTAAGTCCTACCGGTAATTAAATTTTCTTGATCTTTTGAAAGTCCAAAGAAATTATAATCCAAATTACTTAAATTAACCCTCCACCCCCATTCTAATTTCTCAATCTCTTTTCTGCTCAATCTCAGCCAGACGAATCTCACTTTCGTGTAGATTTAGGGTTTCTTTAGTACAGTAATTCTTACTCTGATGTCCAGGTTCCTCCTCCAATTTCTGATTTTATTTGCTTGAGATGAGTTAGGGCAGCAGTCCTCATACATTGGTGTGCCTTAGAGTCCCCTGGAAAGGTTAGTAAAACACAAATTGCTGGACTCTATCCCCGGTTTGCATTCCTCACCAGTTCCCATGTGATGTTGACATTCTCATATTAAGACAGCCTTGAATTCCCACAACAATATTATTCTTTTAACATACTACAGGGTTCTATTTGCTAATATTTTGTTGAAAAATTTTATGGTGGCATTGTCTTCTTACCTTTTAGATTTCTATATGGTCTGTAGTGCTGTATCTTCTTCCTTCCTGATATTAGTACCTAATTTCTCTTCCTTCTTTTTTTCCTGGTTAAACTAGTGAGAGGTAAATTAACCTATTTGAATAATTGCCTTTTGGTTTTATTATTTTATCTATTTTTAAAAATTTCAATGTGATTGATTTCTCCTGTTATTTTTGTTATTACCTTTCTTCCACTTGCCTTGGTTTCAATTCAATCTCCTTTTTCTCATTTCTTAAGATGAGATGTTAAATAATTGATTTGACACCTTTCTTCTTTCCTAATGCAATGTTAATTATATATATATATCATATGTCATTCCTCATAATCACTAATTTAGCTGCCTAAGACAAATTTTGACATATTTTCATTTTCACTCAGTTTAAATGACTTTATAGTTTTTCCAAAACTTCCTGTTTAATCCATGTGGCATTTAAAAGCCAGTTGTTTAATTTCCATTATTTGGAGATTTTTTATTTACTTTTGTATTATTGACTTATAATTTAACTCTGTTTTAGTCAGAGAACATACTTTGTATAATATAACTTCTTCCAAGTATGTTAAGGTTTGCCCTGGTGAATGTTCATGTTAAGTTGAAACAAAAGTATACTCTTATTAGGTAGATTATTCTACATTCTACAAGTGTCTAAATATGTCAGCTAGGTCAAGTTGGTTAGTCACGTTCAAGTCTTATACATCCTTGCAGTTTGACTCTTTTTATTCTAGGAATTACTAAAAGAGGACTTTTGAAATCTCCAAGTATAATTGTGAATTTGTTTATTTCTTCTTTAAGTCTATATGTTTGACCAATATATTTTGAAGCTCTTTTGTTAGGTGCAAATTTAGGAGTGCCATATACTTTTGGAGAACTAACTTTTCATCATTATGTAAGGATCCTCTTTATCTTCTTTATCATAAGGTATACTCTGTCCCATATTATTGTATCTCAAGTTTTCTGCTGATTAATAATTGTATGATCGCACTGGCCAGTGTGGCTCAGTTGGTTGGAGTGTCATTCTGTACACTGAAAAGTTGTGGTTCAATTCCAAGTCAAGGCACTTACCTAGGTCGTGGGTTCAATCCCACAACAGAGGAGCGTACAGAAGACAACCAATTGATGTTTTTCTCTCACATCGATGTTTTTCTCTTTCTGTCTCTCTCTCTCATCCTCTCTTCCCCTTAAATGTCCTCAGGTGAGGATAAAAAAATAATTGCATGACATATCTTTTTCTATTCTTTACTTTTAACATTCCTATATCACTATAGTAAAGTGCATTTCTTGTAGGTAACATATAGTTAAGACTCATTCTTTTGTCAATCTGAATTCTTCGCCTTTAATTGAGAGCTTAGGTTATTTACATTTGATATAAATATTAACATGTTTGGGGTTCAACCTATCATTTTATTATTTTTTCCTGTTTTTCATTTTCTGCACCCTTTTGGATTGTTTGATTTCTTAATATTTCATTCATTTTATATTACTATTGGATATATATCATGTATTTTGTGTGTATGTATACTCTAAGGATTACAATATACCTACCTAACCTTTTACTGTCTACTTAGAGTTAATATTTTGCCGCTTCAAAGTGTAGAAATCTTCTCTTTATCCTCTTCCTTTTGTTATGGTTGTCACTTGTTTTAAAATAAGTAACTGAAAACCCACATCAGAAATTTTTGTGTTGAATGGCTATATATACCTAAAGAACTTAGGAGGAGAAAATAATTTTTAAAAATATCTATCTAGCTATATACCCATTTATGTTGCTTTTCTTTATTCCCGAAGTTTCAGGTATTTCTCTAGTAGCATTTTCCTTGACTGGAATATCATCTTCTACCATTTATTTTAGAGTGAATCTGCTGTCAATAGTTCTTTTAGTGTTCCTTCATTTGAGAATATATTTATTTTGCTGTCATTCCTAAAGGTATTTTTACTGGGCATAGAATTGTGGGTTGACAGTTCTTTACTTTCAGTATTTAAAGATGTTGATTCGCTGTCTTCTGGCCTCCCTAGTTTTCTGAGAAATCCAGCCACTCAAGTTGTTGTTCTCTATATGCAATGTGTCATTTTTTATAAATGGTTCCTTTCAAAGCTTTTCTTAATTTTTGGTTTTCAGAAATTTTCTTACGATGTGTTTGGACTTAGTTTTCTTTGAGTTTACCTAGGTGCTGTTTGTTTAACTACTTCAGTATAGAGACTTAAGCTTTTCTTCAAATTTTGGAAACTGTCAGGTTTGCCTGTTGCCAGTTTTCACATTATTGCTAGCTGGGAGGAAGAAAACTTACTTCAGTATAGGTGACCAACCTGCCTAAAGGGTCTTGCAAAATTCACTCTGTTTTAGCAGAGAAATAGAAACATAATAATAAACTAAATCAAAATTTTAGAACCAAAATATAAAATATTCTAAATAAAAAATATCAGCGAATGGGCTCAATAGCACAATGGAAGAAAGTGGGAAGAATAAATTAGAAGATAGATTAAGTGAAATTACCCAATCTGAAAAACAGAGGAAAAATAGAATTTAAATTAACAGAGACATAGGGACTTGTGTTACAATGTTGTTTTTAAAAAATTTGCTATAATTTTTTATTTCTTAAAGTTTATTTTATTGATTATGCTATTACAATTATCTCAATTATTTCCCCTTTGCCCCCCTCCACCTGGTACCCACCTTCCCTCTAGCAATTCTCCCCCTTAGTTCATGTCCATGGGTTGTGCATATAAGTTATTTGGCTTCTCCACTTCCTATATTTTTCTTAACATCCCTGTGTCTATTTTGGACCTACCAATTATGCTTCTTAATCTCTGTACCTTTTCACCCATTCCCTCCCTCCCGCCTCCCTGCTGATAACTCTCCAAATGATCTGCATATGTATGATTCTGTTTCTGTTGTAATTGTTTGCTTAGTTTGTTATTGTTTTCGTTTTGGTTTTTTTAGATTCAGTTGTTGACAGTTGTTTGTTGTCATTTTAAAGGTCATAGTTTTGATCTTCTTTTTCTTAAATAGGTCCCTTTAACATTTCATATAATAATGGCTTAGTGATGATGAACTCCTTTAGCTTTAGCTTGTCCGAGAAGCCCTTTGTCTGTCCTTCCATTCTAAATGATAGCTTTGCTGGATAGAGCAATCTTGGATGTAGGTCCTTGCCTTTTATGACTTCTTTCCAGCTCCTTCTTGCCTGCAAGTTTTCTTTTGAGAAATCAGCTAACAGTCTTATGGGAGAAGGAGTTCCCATAAGACTACTAGAAGTCCTTTGTAAGTAACTGTCTCCTTTTCTCTTGTTGCTTTTAAGATTCTCTCCTTATTTTTAACTTTTGGTATTTTATTTTATTTTTTATTATTTTTTATTTTTTTATTTTTATTTTTTAATTATATTTTATTGATTATGCTATTACAGTTGTCCCATTTTCCCCCCTTCATTACCCTCCACCCTGCACACCCCCTCCCACCTACATTCCCCCCTTTAGTTCATGCCCATGTGTCATAAGTTCTTTAGCTTCTACATTTCCCACACTATTCTTGTCTTCTCCCTGTCTATTCTCTACCTACCATCTATGCTACTTATTCTATGTACCTTGTCCCCCTCTCTCCTCTTCCCACTCCCCTATTGCTAACCCTCCATGTGATCTCCATTTCTGTGTTTCTGTTCTTGTTGCAGTGGTTTGCTTAGTTGGCTTTTGTTTTAGGTCTGGTTGTTAATACCTGTGAGTTTGCTGTCTTTTTACTGTTCATATTTTTTATCTTCTTTTTCTTACATAAGTCCTTTTAACATTTCATATAATAAGGGCTTGGTGATGATGAACTCCTTTAACTTGACCTTATCTGAGAATCACTTTATCTTCCCTTCCATTCTAAATGACAGCTTTGCTGGATTGAGCAATCTTGGATGGAGGTCTTTGATTTTCATGACTTGGAATACCTCTTTCCAGCCTCTTCTTGCCTGTAAGGTCTCTTTTGAGAAATCAGCTGACAGTCTGATTGGAACTCCTTTGTAGGTGACTGTCCCCTTATCCCTTGCTGCTTCTAGAATTCTCTCCTTCATTTGAATCTTGGGTAATGTAATTATAATGTGCCTTGGTGTGTTCCTCCTTGG
>PVKU01015350.1:0-18719 GCA_004027475.1 Anoura caudifer | reverse complement strand
GGCAAGAAAAGTGTGGGAAAAGTAGAAGCTAAAGAACTTATGACACATGGACATGAACTGAAGGGGGGAATGTGGGTGGGAGGGGTGTGCAGGGTGGAGGGGAATGATGGGGAAGAAATGGGACAACTGTAATAGCATAATCAATAAAATATAATTAAAAAAAAAACAAAAAGCCTGTATGCAAAGAAATGCAAGATGTATACAAAAAGGAAGAGTAGCTTCCCTTTTAAAGTTCTGAGATGAAGGAACAAGCCCAGGTAACCTCTTTGTAACTCCTTCCAAATTATATCTTTACCAAGATTTTGTGCTGTTCCAAAGTGTTTTCAGTTTTAGAGGTGTATTGTTAGGATCTATGTAGTCAAATATTGCTATTGTCACTCAGGATACAACTTTATGCATTTTGTGTTTCAGGGGTCATGAATCAAGGAAACAAAGCTGAAAAATGGATTAAGGCTCATGCCCCAAAAGGCACTGTAAGTTTTAGAAGTCAAAGCTGGTTTCAGTCCCTGAAACTTCAGGACTAAGAATGGTTTGAGTTGTAATTTATAATTTTAACAGTGATTAGTAGATCCATGACTACAAAAATGCAAATACTACTTTCATATAAATGTTGAAAATGAGAAATTACAACAAATCATCAAAGTGGATAAGCACTGGTGAACTGTCTTGTGGAATGGGGGGTGTTCAAAATTTGTACTAGCTATTGTATTAGTTTTATTATTCTGTAACAAATTACCACAAACTTAATGACTTAAAGTAGTACCCATGTATCAGTTCACCCTGAAGGTCAAGGGTATGCCTAGATTTTCTGTTCAGGGGACACAGAAAGATAGTGATTAACTCCATTTAAGAGATAAGTCACAGAGGAAATAGAAGTGTTTTTTTCTCTTGTTAAGTATCTGGAACTCACAATAAAGCCTTGTTTCCTTTAAAAATGTATGTTTATGTCTTTTATAATAAAGTTTCATAGATCCTTAGTCATTTGCCTTGGCTCAAACACTTACTCTGCCTCGTAAGGCCATCTCTGCTTTCTTTTCTAAAGAGAAACTTCTAAATCCCTTGTCAAAAACATCACATCTCTCATGATTGTTTTATATAAATGTAACCATGGGTTCAGTCATCTCAAAACTATTGGTTTAATGTAAATTTATGTGGAAAATTTATATAGTAGCAGTACTTAAATTGGCTTTTTAAAAATTGTGATTATTAGCCCTGGCTGGGTTGCTCAGTTGGTTGGAGCGTTGTGTCATGCACCAAAAAGGTTGTTGGTTTGATTCCCAGTTGGGGCACATTCTTAGGTTGCAGGTTCAATCCCCAGTTGGGGAGCACATGGGAGGCAATTGATTGATGTTTCTCTCTCATGTGGAAGTCTCTCTCTCTCTTTCCCCACCCCTGCTCCTCCCGTTTCCTCTCAAAAAAAAAAAAAATCAATAAATATATCCTTGGGTGAGGATTTTTTAAAAATAATAAAATAAAATCATGATTAGACAGAAGAACTAATGATGTATTTAGAAATGTTTGTAGTTGGAATAACAACCAAATGATTTGATGCTGTTTGCACCATCAAGATCCAGCTAATAAAAATACTTGCATCAAATGAGGTTGCCCAGTTCTTGATTTTTTGTTCCTCCTGCTTTAGTTGAAGGTCATACTATTTCATCTTCACTATTGTATGTCGACTCTTTCACTGTTGACTCTGTATCTGTAAGTGGTGCTATATCCTGTTGCTCTCTTAGAGGCTTGCCTTCACAATCATAGCCAAACCAAAGTGGAGGGTCATTAGGGCTGTATTCTTGCTGCTGAACTATAGATGACATTTTCTCAGCTGCCTCCCTGTAATAACAGTGATTAGCATTAGCTACATGCAGAAGTAATCAGTAGTGCAGAATTTTCAAACTAGATCAAATTGGGAGTCAAAACTCACCGGCAAGAGTTGAATTCACTTTTCACAGCTTTCTTGCCTTGCTGAGGATGAGGGTGTTGGTAATTGTGCTAATAATTAGGATCCCAAGGCTGAAATAGCTCACTAGCCCTCCAGTTCAGCCAGTTCAGAGATTAACAGACACAGTGACTGGGTAAGGAAATTGCATGGAGTGGGAATACCGAGGGCAACTTTATAGTCCTCTTTGGGGAGCTGTCTGATATTTCCAGTGTCTTAATTAAAGGAGTACCCTTCCCAGCCAACTTGTGAAGGCTAACTGTGTGCCTGAGCAGGAGCTCTGAACCCAACGTCTACAGATCCCTGTTGGATACATGTATGAACTTAAAGGTTCATACACCTTATGAAGAGGTCCATGAACTCCCACACAATTCATACAGTTTTGTATCTGAGGAGAGGGTTTATGATTTTTTATCAAATTTTCATAGGTATCTGTGACCAAAATGATTAAAAATAATATTACTGTCTTTCTTAGGAAAAAGAAAGGAAAGAGCATGTAAAAGTTGTTCTGGACCCCAATTTTAACATTGGGGGTATGTGTGTTAGTGGGCAGGTTCCTGCATACTACCAAGTACTTCTCAGATACCAAGCTGGGTGTCCCACCATTCAACTCAATTCTAACACTGTTTACCCAGAGATAGCATCAGATTCCACAGGTTAAGGGCTCAATCCCACAAGACTACCTTTCACTTTGGATACCAATTGCAAGTCCAGGTTGTCACTTGGGCTTTTGACTGCCTGGCTGTATAGATCAGAGTTTCCAATAACCCCCTCCTTGGCTTCAGTTAATTTGCCAGAGCTTCTTGCAGAACTCAGAGAAACTTTACTTACTGGATCACCAGCTTATTATAGAGCAAAGGTGCCTAACCCACTGGTCCACAGCCTGTTAGAAACCAGGCCACAAGCAAAGCTTGCCTGAGCTCTGCCTACTGTACCTCTCCCCTACCCCACCCCCCCCCATCCTTCACAAAACTGGTCCCTGGTGCCAAAAATATTGGGGACAGCTGTTAACAGAAGATATAACTCAGGAAGAGCCAGATGTAAGAGATGCGTTGGGAAAGGTATGGGGAAAAAGCGTAGAGCTTTCATGCCATCTTCAGTCATGCCCCTCTCCCCAAATCCCATTCATTCACCAACCCAGAAGCTCTCTGGACTCTGTCCTTTTTGGGGTTTTGTGGAGACATCTTTACATAAGCATAATTGATTAAATCAGTGGCCATTGGTTATTGATTCAACCTCCAGCCCCTCTTCCCTCCCTGGAAAACAGGGTACTGGGCTGAAAGTTCCACCCCTTTCTTCATGGTTGGTTCCCTACGCAACAAGCCCTTGTCCTTATGTTTATTAACATAAACCTAGTTGTGGACGCAGTCTTGTTCTGAATAATGAGATACCCATTAATTTCACCTTTGTGGCTCTGAAATGATTTCAAGAACTGAGGACCAGAGACCAAATATGGTAAGAAATGTTCCCTTTGCTCTTATCACTCAGGAAATTCCAGGGGTTTGGGGAACTGTGAGCCAGGAACCTTGGAAGGACCCCCCCAAAATGGAATTATTGTCTGGAGGGTGGCCTTGTACAGGCTTCTCCCTAGTGGGAGGTACAGGCTTCTCCCTAGTGGGTAAGTGTTGTAGGAGCTCATCTGTATCAGTGTACCAACTGGCATTGTGAGAGGCTGTGTTCAGCTTCAGTGATTTTTTTTGACTTTCAGTGAGTTTGCCCATTTCATGATGGGTGATTTACAAGCGCACCTGTTCACACGATGCTTAGTGAGTGTTCAGCAGTTTTTGAACAAAACAGAATGACCCACATGCCCCACCCTCCCTATTCACCTGATCTTGCCCTGAGTGACTTTTTTTGGTTTCCTTGGATGGAAAAAAACCCTCAAAAGGAAATGTTTTGCCAGTGTGGAAGAAGTGAAACAAAAATCAGCAAAAGCACTGAAGGCATCAAAATTGACAAGTTCAAAAACCATTTTGAACAGTGTAAAAAATGTCTCAATAGGTGTACTGCAACAAATGGAGAGTACTTTGAAGGCAACTGAAGTTTGAACATGTAAGAATAAATACACATTTTTTAAATAAATAAATTACATTTTTGGGTCCCCCTTTGTATATGAGAATTATAATTTGGTCATCTGAATGGCCAACTATACATTTTCTTATATATCACAATATCATAGCATCAGGAAAAAAGTATATTTAACTTGAAACTAATTTGAGGATAAAAGGATTTTTATAGGAAGGTGGTTTGAATCTTGAGACCAGTACTAAAAAAGAAATGAGTAATTGGCAACTTTTGTAGGATCAGTAATGAGTAATGTTTGTGCATGAAGGGGCCACTTTGCGCACTATTGCCATACAGTGCATTGAGTTATTAATTGTAAAAGTCTGGAAACAGTCATTAATATAAAGACTGTATTACCACATGCTTGAAGTTAAATTTGTGCTCAATGGTTATGTGAGTTCAAGTAAGGCAATGAAATTGGGAAAGGGTAAGATACAGTTGTTTAAAATGCTGTTTCACTTGAATAAAATCTTGGAAGTATTAAAATAGTTGTAAACAAACTCAACAGTGCGACAACCAAAGCATTGCTAATTCTGTCTCTTACCACATTGCTTTTTGACTTACATATTTGCACTTACACGAAACTTAACACAAATTTAAAGAACACTTTGAGTGAAAGAAGTTGTTATACTAATTTAAGTGTAGCTCTACATTTTAAACTTACTACATAATCTTTATATGTCCTCTAAGTAGGTATTGTTTTTCAAGATCTTATTGTCTTCATTAAGTAATTCATGAAAGGGGCAGCATCCCTTCTAGCAACTAAAAGGATGCTCTTAGTAGGGTATTTTTACATAAAAAGAGTAGTATTATATCTTTAGCTTTTGAATTTTCTTCTGAACAGTTTTCTCCCTTTTTCTATGGAGTTGAGATTGCCATGTCTTTGAAGGTGTTTTTTGTGAGATTGTTTTCACTCAAGGGCCTACCACAACATAATACCAAATGTTAGGGGAATTTGAAGCAAAAAACATTGGCACCATCAGTTTCTAACGGGTAAAATTGTCCTGGGCAACAGAGCTCCATTGTTACTTATCCTTCATCTCATGTCTGCCTGTCTAAACTTGATCCATCTCTCAAAACTCCAAACCAGTCCAGCCTCTTGTAGAGACCCAAACCCTATTCCTTCCTCCTCTGAACTTCTATAGGAAGTTGATCATAGAATTAATTTCTTTCCAATACATAACTTCATGGCATTGTTTATAATTTTAAACTTTGTTATTTTCCTTTTGTTTAGGAAGACAGTAAGTTATTTAAGGGTATATTAACAGCTCTTTGTGTCACCTTGAAACCTAGCAGGAAGAGCCAAAATGAGATTTCAGCAGCTTAACCAAAAAGGGAAGTCCTTTAGCTCTCTTGTTTTCTGCTGGTTTGTTGGTTTTGAAGAGGCATTCTTAGGTTTCTATTTCCTGACCCCTGCCTCCAAAGAGCAGAGCTGTGGAAACAACTGTAGTTTACAGTTGTTGGTAATGATTCAGTTTCACTGATAACAATACTACTGCAGTTAGAGGCAACAATGGTCTTGACCTGTAGGAAAAGGACATGTTTGCTTGGGTAATAAAAGATGTGTAAGTAGTTGACCAAATTATATGTAACCTTTGGTCTCATAAAAGCAAGTTTTTGAAAATTCTAGGTAACTGGTGAGAGGTAAAGTACTCTTAATGATAAGTTTGGGAGCATTTAAATATTGAGTTATACAGTTCATCAGTCAACTTACAAGCCAGGGTAAATTACTGTATTTTTCAGACCATAAGACACACCCCCACCCCGCCACCCCAAATTTGGGAGGAATAATGGTGGTTAATGCTGCTTTTGAGTTCTGTTTACATTTACATTGGTGAAATATTATGTTATTTATGTTATTAAATATTTTACCACATGTTTTTCTTAAAATTTTTCCCCTATTTTCTTCCTCTAAAACCTAGGTACGACTTATGGTCTGAAAAATACAGTAGATGGTAATTGTCATGTAAAAATAATTTGCAAATAATGTGAATTTGAGAAAAATAACAAGAAAAGAAAATGAGGGATTTTGACTCAATATAGACAAGAAAAATAGGGGATGAATGGGAAGACCACTTATTAAATGCAATGTGATAGGACAGAACCCAATGGGACACACTTTTCTTGAATTTGTTTGTTTCTTGGCTCCAGGCCTCCCTTACCTACACACTGCTCTCCATTCTACCCACAGTCAGCTTCAATGAAATTAAACATCACAGGGCCAACTCCCTGACTATAGGAGGTGATGCCTGCAGACTGGAGAGGAGCAAAGGATCATGTGTCAGACTGTTCTTTCCCCCAGTCTCAAATGCCAGGAGGTTAAGGCTACAGCAAATCTGGAATTTGTATGCTAGTATAGACAAGTCCGCTTCCTCTCCACCCTTCACAAAAGCCTTAGCCCATGAACTACCTGTTCTCACCACCTTACTAAAACCTTTCGCATCTTCACATGGACTGACTCCTGAGACCTGGGCAAAAGGAAAGACTAGCATGATGACTTTGGCAAGTTTCTCTGAGTTCCATCCTGTGTAGCTGTGTGTTTGCACACATGCGCTTTTGAAAAGTATGAGGAAACTTGAAAATGTAGAAACTGAATGTCAGTAACATCTCTCTATCTCTCCTACCCTCTCTCCCTTTCCCCCTCCTTCCCTCTTCCCCACTTCTTCCCTCTCTTCTTGGTGCTTTAGTAAGGTCATACGTAGGAGCTAGGAAATATTGAAAAGAAAATGTACACTTAGTAATCACCGTGTGATCTAAGTTTCACAGAGTACATGTAGAATCTGTGGACTGCCTTCCACTCTAACTTGGCCTAAGTAACTCCAAAACCTCGTATGAGATGATTTGGGAATTGAACAATACTACAATGGTTAATCATCATTATTCATTTAACCTGGTGAGAGAGATTTCTTTCGATCATAAAGAACCGTGATTTTCGAAAACTACTTGAACAACAATTTAAATAAAATTTTTTTAAAAAGAACCGTGATTTTCAAGCATAATATGTTATAAACAGTAGTAAAGTATCATGTTAGATGGTTAATAATGACATACTGAAATTTGTGATTTTCTGTTTTTCGTATGTTAAAGTGGACTCAGGGTTTCCCCTGCAATGACATCGCTTGCCCTCGCTCACACTTCCTTCTAGTTTCTACAGTGGCATGAGCAAGGGTGGAGCAGGGCATTTGGAGTCAATATAGAGACTGCTCATAATCAGCCGCCCCTCTTATTTATGCATCAACAAGTAAGTTGAGCACATTCCTAACCTACCCTTATCGATCAAGTCCAATGCATGTTCAAGCTTAAAAAAGCTTGATTAAGTGGTGAGCATACAATACAATATACAAATGATGTATTATGGAATTATACACTTGAATTTTATGTGTTATTAACCAGCATCATCCCAATAAATTTAATTTTTTTAAAAAGCTTGAGAATCATGAATCTGATGGCAAAAAAAAAAAAAAAAAGCAGCGTAGTAATGATTAAGACCTAAGTACAAAGTATGGCTGTGCCTTTTATTTGTATGACCTTTTTAAACCAATTTAACCTGTTTAAACCAATTTCTTCACTCATTTTTATGGTAATAGGGTATTTGTGAGGATTAGATGGGATAATAAACAAAATGGGATTTAGTGCAGTACATGGCAAATAATAATTGTTCAATGATATTTGTTTATACTAATGATATAAGTCAATAGCTCCATATCCCGAAGGCCTTTCCACAAAGACCTTTCCATAACTGGAGAGTAGAGCTCTTAAGAGTTTTGTTTCTTAGCAACACAGTTCTTTCAAGGTACCTAGGTAATAGTTTATGCTGCCAACAACTACTAAAGAAGGCCTCCAAGGAACCTCTTTACTGCTTTGGAAATTCTGAAGGCCATCAAGACCTTCTCTGCTGATTTCTCTAGAGTGGAAGGTTTTGGGCTCCAGATACAAAAATGTCAGAAAGGTCCCTTTCCCCTTTGCTAATTATAGACTTAATTGCTCTTCTACCTCTCTGTGGTTCAGACCCTCCAGGGTTGCAGGGACCTTTGTTTGGGTCTTTCTCCCTCTCTCCCACTATGCTTTTCTTCATCATTGTCTTTCTTGCTTGGGGGCTATAGGTTGAAAGGCTGGCTGTATATAGCATCTTCAAATATAAACACCTAGATTTTCTTGTCATATTTATGATCATAGTTGTTACTTCTTCCTCCTTGAATTAAAGGAGGCTTTATTGTTCCTCCACATGGGGCCTCTGAAATCATTTTCTGGGATCCCTTCAGGCTCTGGGGTTGGCAGAATGACAGCCTATATCATGCTGGAAGCTCTCTTGCAAAGAGATACAGCCAGTTTGCTCACAGACCAAAAGTTTGCTATTCCCCTGGCCAGAAAGGGTGGGCTGAGCAGACCTCTTTGATTTGCAAAGCTGGTGCAGTATTTTCAGACTCCACTGAGTATGGGGGAATTTGTCCATAGACCAGTTTCTTCCGAGTTCTGTAATTAGATCATAAGATGTTTTCAGGTTCAAATGGAACCGAATGTGTGGAGTCCATTACTTTGTGAATCAGTGTCATTGAACCTCTTCCCAAGTAAGAAAAATGTCTATCACAACTACCAAATGTTTGGTTTCACCCAGGCAAAACAAAGTTCCTGCAGTTGAGGGATTTGCATGGCTCTGGTAAGGGCAAACAACTGCTCTTTTAGAGTAAAAATAGGTGTGGGACTAGACATAATCATGACCTTGATTCTTGCAGCTTTTCCAATTCCACCCAAGGATCTAAGTGGAGAAGGGAGCTGCTGTACAGACCCTAGAGCTGACCCCAAACAGCTGCAAGTGGCCAGGCCTTACCACTTATCTAAACAAAGTTTTGAGGCCCAGGTATCTTGGGAGCTCCTTGACTAACAAACAGCACCCTGCCCAAGATGCTTGTGGAGCCGTACTAGTCCAAATGCTGGGACTCTCCAAGCCCCTCTGCTGTGGGGACTGCCCTTCTCCATTGTTAAACAAAGACAGAGTCTGAGGATTCTAGGCCTTTCCTGCTGGAACCTAGTAGGGGTGGAGCTATAAGGAAGACTAAGGTGTTTGGCCTCTTTAGACATTGAGATGGACAGATAAGTCAGCTCCCCCCTTAGGCATTGAGGCTAAGTCTCTTCTTGGTGATAGGGACAGCCAGGCTTGGTGGGAGAAAACAAAAAGGGGTCTTTCAGCTTAAGGAAAGGAATTTTCCATATATCCAGCTAGTTAACTAGAGTTTTGCATTAGGTTTTGAGGGCCAAGCCCAGCTAGTCATAAAATCTTACTTTGCCTTGTCTTGTTTTCTTTGAATATTTCTTTTCTAGTGACCTTACAATAAGGAGTAATCAAAGGCAGGATTTGGATAGTACTAGATATCTAGGGTCTTCTTGACCAAACACCATATTTATCACACTTTTAACATCCTGTAGCATGATTAGATTCAGAGAAGCCCTTGCCAGAAAGTCTCCATTCATTCTAGTTAAAAATTCCACTTTGTGCACTGGCTGGTGTGGCTCAGTGGATTGAGCACTGGTCTACAAACCTAAAGATCACTGGTTGGACTCTCAGCCAGGGCATAGGCCTGGGTTGCGCCTGATCGATGTATCTGATCGATGAGGCAACTGATCGATGTATCTCTCACACATGTGCATATTTCTCTCCTCTTTCTTCCTCCCTTCCCCTTTCTCTAAAAAATAAATACATAAAATCTTTGTTAAAAATCTCACTTATTAGAAGTTCAAAATATTACCTCCCAAAGAGTGATTGGCAAAATACAATAAAAGGATTACAGGCTGAACTCCTTTGTGTAATATGTTATTCATTCACTGCCATCTGCCTAAATTTGGCTGTTTAATGATATGAGAAGGTTGACAGAGACTCCTAGGACCTATATCCATGTCAGTCTTCTCTAGACCTGTCAGGAAGGGTTGAGTCACCGCTCCTCTTCCCTCCCTCCCTGCAGGCCTGCACTCAGAGGGAGTACCTATTTTACAAATTGTAGTTTTTGTTTCATTTTCATCTCATTTTAATAGATAGCCTTGGATCAGAAACCATTTTCTTCCTCAGGCCTCAAGTGACCAGTTTTCATGGTTCAGTTTATACCAGGG
Source organism: Anoura caudifer (assembly GCA_004027475.1). Classification (NCBI taxonomy): domain Eukaryota; kingdom Metazoa; phylum Chordata; class Mammalia; order Chiroptera; family Phyllostomidae; genus Anoura; species Anoura caudifer. Next base: position 8,614 of record PVKU01015350.1, on the reverse strand, counting down.
TTGCTTAATTGAAAAAGTTCTCTGAGAAATCTGCATGCTTGCATTATGCACATTATGCACTTTATACTTTGATAATATTATTTATTTTGCCAGCCTGCAGAAAAGAATCTGATCTCCAAGGGACTAGTTAAGATTTCTCATTTTGAATGCTCCACAGGTCACTTCATCAGGTCATTTAAAATACTTGCACATTTTTTATTCTCAGTCAACAGGAAAAAAATTAAACAATGGAGCAGATAACTACTTTCTATTTAAAAACTTACAGGGTAGACACCCTAGACCTTCTTTCTTTATAGATTGCTTATTGAACCAACTGTTATTTCATTGGAAATGATTTGCAAATTCAGGGAACAGGCATTTAGCCTATAAGTCAAGTCAGAATACCCTACTCTGAGCCCTAGATGGTATAGGAAATCCCCAGTTAAATGAATAGCACTTATCAAGCAAATAGCTTTGGGACTGATGGGGTTTAGGATAACTGTTAGTAATTAATACTTAATTAGAAGTTGGTTTAATCCAAGTATTTTCTAAACCCATAGGGGAGATTAACTGAATGGAAAGATTTTGAGAGATAAGTAGAGGAAGAGCTAGTGATCATTTGGACATCTGCAATGTCAGGGAAGGGATATAAAACCACAAAAATGATTTTAGATGAGAGCTTCTCTTGGTTCAGCTCAAAATGTTGGCTTCGACTAGGAAAAAAAAAAAAAAAAAAAGAAAGAAAGAAAAAAAAGAAAGAAACTCCCTAAGTCTGAAAGGCACTATGTATCGGATGCCACAGTCATATATTCTGTTTTCTCGGAAAGTTCTCAAAGCTTTTCATATTCAGGTGCATACTTACTTGGAAATGTGTCTGCAGTATTGCATCTTAAGGATCCGGAGTTGTTTGCAGCCTATCTGAAGGTTCTCAAGCATTTGGTCAGTAAGCAGAACACAACCAGAAGTATCCAAAATATGCAGGTAATGGCATTTTGCTGATAATACCTCCATCGCTGAGTCAGTAATCTGAACACACAGCCAAAATAAGTACTGATTATTTTGATGAACTCCATCCCAGGGAAGAATAGTGTACTAGTCATTTTGGGCTGCTATAACAAAATACCATAGACTGGGTAATTTTAACAATAGACATTTATTTCTCACATTTCTAGATGCTGAGAAGTCTAAAATCAAGGTGCCCACAGATTCAATGTCTGGTGGGGGCCCTCTTCTTGGCTTGTAGATAGCTACCTTCCTGCTGTATCCTCACATGGCAGAGAGAGAGAGTTCTGGTTTCTTCCTATTCTTGTAGGGACACTAATCCCATCATGGGAGTTTCATCCTATTTAATTACTTCCCCAAAGCCTCTCTTCCTTATAATATCACATTGGATATGAGGGTTTCAAAATATGAATTCTGGGAGGACACAAACATTTAGGGATAGGGGGGTGAGGAGACACAAATATTTAGTCCTTAACAAACTGAATCAGGACACTTGTCACATGATAGTGAAACTAGAAAAGTAAAGTTGGTGTTCATGTGGGCTGTCACTACCAGAATCAATAAGTAGAGACAAGGATTGAATCTTTATGGGCTCTTTACACAGATGCTGGCAATTTGAGAAGATGACAGGTTATGTACCCTAAAAACCATCTTAAGGTCTCATCTCAAGCCGACCTTTTCATAAGAAGAAAAGATTAGGTAAGGGGTTTGGGAAAAGGTTAATCAGGTAAGAGTTGCAGTCCAGCAGTCACCTATGCTCCCTCTGTGGAACACAAAGGCTCACCAGTCGGAATGGCCATCATAAACAAATTAACAAATAAATGGAGAGGATGCAGAGAAAAGGGAACACTAGTGCATTGTTGGTGGGAATGCAGACTGGTGTAGCCACTGTGGAAAATAGTATGGAATTTTCTTAGAAAACTAAAAATGGAACTGCCTTTTAACTGAGCAATTCCACTTCTGGAATTATACCTTAAGAACCCTGAAACACCAATCCAAAAGAACCTATGCACTCCAATGTTCATAGCAGCACAATTTACAATAGCCAAGTGCTGGAAGCAACCTAAATGCCCATCTGCAAATGAGTGGATCAAAAAACTATGGTACATTTACACAATGAAATTCTACCCAGCAGAGAAAAAGAAGGATCTCCTTCCCTTTGCAACAGCATGGATGGAACCAGAGAGCATTATGCTAAGTGAAATAAGCCAGGCAGTGAAAGACAAATACCATATGATCTCACCTTTAACTGGAACATAATCAACAAAAGAAAATGTAAACAAAATATAACCAGAGACATTGAAATTAAGAACAATCTAACAATAGCCAGAGGGGAGCAAGGAGGGGACAGTGGGAAGAAGGGTTTTCAGGAACTACTATAAAAGACACATGGACAAAACCAAGGGGGAGGGTGGAACCAAGAGAAAGAGGTGGGTTTGGCTGGGGTGGGGCGGGGGGAGAAAATGCAGACAACTGTAATTGAACAACAGTAATGTAATTTTAAAAACAGAAAAAGAAAAAAAGTCTCAGATGCCATCAGCTGATGCCCTGGCACACAGAGTTTGAATTGCTTGTTAACCTCCTGGAGTCCCTTAGGTCATGCATTCCAGTTCCTGGTATAACAGCTTCCCACAATCATTAATCACTTAAGCATATCAACTATGACTACAGCTAAAATCTTTAACTCTTAAGTTCCCCTATCAATAGGTCAAGTTAGTGATTTAACTGTTTTCAGGTCACTAAAATGTATGTTTCAAGTGGTGCCAGCAGAATTTGTGATCTTTTAGAGAGCTCTTGTTTGAATGGGAAACTTCATCAAAATTTCCTTTGTAATACCTGTTACATCAATTTAAGTATCTTATTAAATGCTCTAGTAATATTATTATGATGCCACATGTTCCAAAATATTTATGTATCTCCTGAAGTTAACCTGTAGACAGGGTCAGATTGCTAATAGAAGGGGCCTGGACATTGCTGATGGGCTGCATGTGAAGTAACACGGTTCTGGGAAAGGTCATGGAAGTGAGACTGACAGTTTGTAGGCAGGGGAGAAAGAAGAGCAGAAGCCACAGAGACTGCAGGAATCTCACTGTGAGAAATTCTGCTGAGTGTTCAACATCTTGGAAGTTTGCCCAGATGTTTTGCAGAAGTAATTCAACTCCACTTCTTAGATTATTTCACTTACTCAAGATCTAGCTTTTGAATTTACGGTCAAACTGAGACTTACTGCAGAATCAACTGGATTACTCTCTCCAAAGGAATTTTTTTTCAACTGGATTTAATTTCTTACTCTAAATGTTTGAACATTTTAAAATATGCCATGAGATTTGACTTTTGTTTTTAACATAAAGTTGAGAGAATTATACAGAAAAACCCTTCAATTTGAAATGTATACTTTTTGAGTTTGGAAAAATAGATGTCATTGTCTAAGTATGCCCTTTTTCCAGGACATGCTCAGGACCAAGGTTTTTAACATTACAACTGAATTCTCACAAAACGCCTTCAGATATTCCTGCCATACTTGTGAGTCTCTGAGGATCTGATGTCATTGAAAAAAAAAAAAAGCCCTTAGAATTATAGAGGACAAGAAAGAAAATGAGGTCATAGAAAAGTCCAGTTCAGGTGGAGTTCAGAGCACTAGCCTCCATTGATACTGGGGGAGCTGAAAAGGAGCCTATCACTTTGTACAGGTCAGAAGCTCAAGATATTCAATAACTGAGGTGATGCTGTCAGGATTTATGGGGGCTGGGAACTACAGGTAGAGATGACTGGCTATATTTGTAACTCCCAAATGCCAGATCCTCATCTGAGTCCTGTTGAGCAGAGATTATGTTATTCCCATTTTAGCTCTGGGTAGGATAGAGGCCAGAGTACTACTTACTGATCTAGGAGGTAAGCTAGTTGCAAGGAAGAGCTGACCTTCCAGGAAATGGATAAGGTGGCCATTCACGATCAAACCATGGGCTTTTGGAAAACTTAGTCTAGAATGATGAGCCAGACACTAAAATGTTTTATGGCTCATTAAAAGAAATGTAGGTGGAGTATATTAGACTGCACCACAGCCTTATGGTTTCAGGTGAGGAGTATTCAGATTGGTCCAAATTATGGTCATCACATTTTCTGAATCAGGATTCTTGTTCGACTTGCATAGATGGTCAAGTTAAACCCTTCTCCCTTACACTGAGGTTCTGAAATAATCTACTCCCTTTTTGTCACCCTAGATCTTTGGTGTAGAGTGATTCATCCCACAATATCTTATTTGTGCAACATTGTCCTTAGTTTCTAGGTTGCAGGACAGTGTCCATGGTACAGTTTATAGACAGAATCTCCTAGTTTTTTCTTTATCAAAAACCATAACAAACAAACAAAATCCTTTGCCTCAGTTCCTGTTCTCACTGGAATCTTTCCTTTTCTCATTTTTCTACTCTCCTCCTTAACTGGTAGAGCCACTAAAAAGCCCAGTCTCCACAGGCACCCACTTCACAGCCAGTGAGGTCTCCAGCCCATGTGTCCACATGTCCATGTGCAGAGAAACTCCCCCCTGCAAGCTGTGACTGCTCAGGCTGCAGAGGGTCCGCAGTCAGTGCTGCTAGTGTGCTGAATTTCTTGACCGCACTCACTTCTAGAACCAGATCATGCCAACCAGAAAGACATCTGGTTTCTGTAGTTTGAAACAAGTACATTATTAAACAAAAAGAATTTTGCTGTGAACTCTCTAGATTAATTTTGTCATGATTTACCACATCTTTCCCCCCACCACCTCCTCTTTCTCCTTAACTATGGAGGAATTCAGACGTTCTAGCATCACACTCTTAATCCACTCACCCCACAAATTAAATAGCTGAGAAAATAAATTTTTAGATTAGCTAGAATGCAGGGCATCTTGAGAGTCTGGACAATGCTTTAGTAAAGAGAAGCCCATCAGTGTATAAAATAGAAGATAGGGAAGGAAGATGGCAGTGGGGGAGGAGAGAGCAGAATCCACTTCCCCCTACACAGAGGAGAAAAATTTAGCTGATCTACGGAGGAACAGACCAAACAGCCAACAGTACCCCAGCATATAAGAAAGTAGACCAAAAACTGTAGTGGACATTGAGAAACCAGTGGTAGGAAGAGTGCTTCAGGACAACAAGGTCCCAGGGACCAGTGCAGAGACCAGGGTGGCTGTAGCCCCAGGTCTGGAGCACACCAGGTCTGCCACAGGGTCCTTGAGAGAGAGCGGGTCAGCTGCTCCCTCCCCAGCCAAACAAGGTTTGAGCAGCACTGGGAGAGACCTGGTTGCTTAAAGTCGCAGAGAGGGGAATAAGGACTGAGTAGCAAACACACAGGGGCTGTGAGCACCCACGCATAACCTGGGAAGAGTGCGTGCCTGAACCCGCGACCAGAGGTAGCCTGGCCAAGCACATGCACCTGCAACCTTGGGAGAGAGTGCTTTGTGGAAGGCCCAGAGTCCACACCTGTAAACCCGGGGAGAGTGTGCTCTGGGGAAGGCTCGGGTCCCATACCCAAGGCCCTGTGGAGAAGTGCCAGGCTACCTCTGGGGAGAGTATGCACAAGGCTGACTGAGTGCTGAACAGAAAGGGACCAAAGCCATACCAATCACCCCGCAGCTTGCTGCAGCCAGCAAGACCAGAAAAACTGGTTTGGCCAGTTTAAAATCAGCAAGAGTTTTTTTTTTTTTTTTTTAAGTACTTTTTAATTTTTTAATTTTTATTATTTTTTATCTTTCAATGCCTTTTGCTTCTTTTTCCTTCTTTCTTGTTTTATTCCTTCTTCCTTTCTTTCCAATATTATCTCTTCTTCCTTCCTTCCTTCATCTGCTTTTTTTCTTTTCTTTTCTTTTTAAACACACACAAGTGAGACAAAAAAACCTGGAACTGTGAAAAGACCAGAGTTGGACCCAAAGAGGGGGCATTGCAACAGCTGAGACAGTGAGACAAATTTCACTTTGCTATTACAGAGGACCTGCAAGTTATTGCATATTTGTATTATTACTTTTTCATTATTCTTACATCTTTTATTTTAATAGTATTTTTGTATTCCTCTTCTTTCTGTTTAGTCTTCTTTGCTTGGCTGGTTATATTGTATTGTTTGACAGGTTTCTCCTGTTCTCTCATTCATAGTGTATTGCTAATTTACTCTCCTTCACTTGCATTCCATTAGCACACTACTCAAGGTCCTATACTCCCTATTCTTGTTATCCATATCTCATAGTTTCTGTCATATGATTGTTGCTCTAATATTATTGTAAATAACAGCTGTTCCATACAATTGTAAATACTACACAACACCCCTCCCAGATCTTAGCCCATGTCACAGTTTCCTGAACTCTATTACTGTAGTGGTTAACTCTATTCTCTCACATACTATACCTATTTACTATCCTTTCCTCTCACCTTACCTCTGAATCTAACCTCCAGCAACTTCACTGCTTTCTAGATCCAACTCACAATTCTTCCTGCCCAGCAAGAGTTTTATCTTCTTTCCATTCTCTCTAAAAAGTGGCTAGTTGGGTGAAAGATCACGGTTAACACAATACATAGCCAAAGGATCTCCTATCTCTTCTCTACCAGCTGCTACTGTAAATATCATAGAGTACTCTCTTGCTGTCTTAAACCATTTTCCCTTCCCCCTCTAACTGTTCACAAAAAAGAGTAGGTGGAAGCTATGAATACCAGGATACCCGCTGGAAGAGAAAACCCATCAACAAAGGAACCACCAACAGATAACAACAGAAGAAGGTGAAGGAGGGATTGGAAGCCACACTAACCTCAGTCCAGGACCAATCTGGAAATGCAACTAAATGGTGGAGAAATTATCCAGAACAAACAACTGAACAAGAGCAAGAGAGAATCCTCAAAACCTTGTAGACATGGAAGAACTAGCTTCAACACAACCTGCCCTCACCAGGACAACAAAATACAAGAGGTGGTGGACAGAGTGACCCTCACTTAACCAGCTGGTGAGAAGGATCCACCAAAGAAAGACCCAACAACAATCAAAATCCAAAGACAAACACAGAGCCAACTTAAATGACAGCTTGAGACCCATGAGCTCGGGAGATAAAGGAATCTGCATCACTGAATCTCACATGTATTCTGCCAAAGAAGTTCACACCATAATCCCAGGGAGCCAGAACAGATCAATTTAAGAAGCTGAGGCTAACAAGAAGAGTCTCACAAACAATGGGAAGACAAAGAAACAATCTCCAAATGAAAGGAAAGGAGAAAGCCTTACAAAGAATGCTAAATGAAATATAGGGAACTCAACTACCAGATTTTGAGTTCAAAGCAATGATTATCAGGAAGCTCAATGAACTCACACTGAATTACCAGAAACTACAGGGAAACTACAATGAACTCACTGCAAACTATATCAACATGAAAAAGGAAATAGAAACTATCAACAAGGGCCAAGAGGAAAAGAAAAATACAATTTCTGAACTGAAGAACACAGTGGAAAGAATGAAAAGCAGAATCGATGAAGCAGAAGATCGGATCAGTGAGTTGGAGGACAAAGTAGAAAAAAACAGCCAGAAGGAGCAAGAAAAGGAAAAGAGGCTTAGAAAGAATGAAGGGGGATTAAGAGAAATGCAAGACAGTATGAAACGTAATAATATCTGTATAATAGGGATACCAGAGGGAGAAGAAGAAAAGCAAGGGATAGAAAACCTATTTGAAACAGTAATGATGGAAAACTTCCCTAATTTGAGAGAAAAAGTCACACAAATCCAGGAATCACAGAGAGTCCCAATCAAGAGGAACCCAAAGAGGCCCACTTCAAGACACATCATAATTAAAATGGCAAAATTCCAACACAAAGAGAGAATCTTAAAGGCAGCAAGGGAGAAAAAGGAAGTAACATACAAGGGAGCCCTGATAAGTTTAGCAGCTGACTTCTCAATGAAAATGCTCCAAGCCAGAAGAGAATGGCAAGAAATATTCCAAGTAATGAGAACCAGAGGCCTGCAACCAAGACTACTTTACCCAGCAAGGCTTTCAATCAAGATAGAAGGCCAAATAAGGAGCTTCCCTGACAAAAGAAATCTAAAAGAATACACCTCCACCAAACCAGCTCTGCAAGAGATGCTAAAGGGACTGCTTTAAGGAAAGGAAGGAAACGAGAGAGAGAGAGGAACACAGGTACAAAAATGGCAATGAAACAGTATCTATCAATAATAACCTTAAACATAAGTGGATTAAATGTTCCAATCAAAAGGCATAGAATAGCTGAGTGGATAAGAAAGCATGACCCACACATATGCTGCCTACAAGAGACCCACCTCAGGAAAAAAGACCTACACAGACTTAAAGTGAAGGGCTAGAAACAAATTTTCCAAGCAAATGGACAGGAGAAAAAAAGCCAAGGTAGCAATACTCATATCAGACAAAATAGACTTCAAAACAAGGGCCATAAAGAGAGACCCAGAAGGCCACTTCATAATACTCAAAGGAAGAATCCACCAGGAAGACATAAACATTGTAAATATATATGCACCCAACATAGGAGCACCTAAATACGTAAAGAAAATCTTAGAGGACTTCAAGAAAGATATTGACAGCAACACAATTATAGTAGGGGATTTTAACACCCCACTGTCAAAAATGGACAGATCTTCCAAAATAAATAAATA
>PVKU01015349.1:0-18700 GCA_004027475.1 Anoura caudifer | reverse complement strand
CACACCTGTCAGAATGGCCATCATAAATAAAGCAACAAACAACAAGTGTTGGAGAGGTTGTGGAGAAAAGGGGACCCTAGTGCACTGTTGGTGGGATTGCAGACTGGTACAACCACTATGGAAAGCAGTATGGAATTTTCTAAGAAAACTAAAAATGGATCTACCTTTTGAGCCAGCAATTCCACTGCTAGGATTATATATTAAGAACCCTGAAACACAAATCCAAAAGAATCTATGCACCCCAATGTTCATAGCAGCATAATTTACAATAGCCAAGTGTTGGAAGCAACCTAGGTGCCCATCAGTAAATGAATGGATCAAGAAACTATGGTACATTTACACAATGGAATTCTATGCAGCAGAAAGAAAGAAGGAACTCCTGCCCTTCACGACAGCATGGATGGAGCTGGAGAGCATTATGCTAAGTGAACTAAGCCAGGCAGTGAAGGACAAATACCATATGATCTCACCTTTAACAGGAACCTAATCAACAGAACAAACAAATAAGCATAATACAACCAAAGACATTGAAATTGAGAAGGGGTTGATAGTCACCAGAGGGGAGAGGGGAGGGAATTTCAGAGGGAAAGGGGAAGGGTTTGGAGCAACAAGTATAAAAGTTACATGGACAAAAACTATGGGGGTGGAAATAGGAGAGGGGTGGGGAGGGCTGGGGCGGTGGGCTGGAATGGGAGCAAAAGACAGAAAACTGTACAAGAACAACAATTAAAATAAAATAAAATAAAACTTCCCATTTTGTCAAAGTCCTTGGTTATTAGGCAGAAGTAAATATTTGTGTATATAGATACACACACACAAACACATGTACAAATATAGCTATATATATTTGCAGATATTTATACACACATACATACATATGTACACACTAAACAGAAACATAACTAGTTCTCAAAAATTCTACCATCAAAATTATAAAAAAATAAATACAACAATAAATTAATCATGAGTGTGCAAAGTATTGTAAAAAAATAACATCATATTGAGCTATAAAAGGGGATATTTGTGTAGCATGATAGATCAGTAAAAGCTTCCCTAAGGAAATAATACAAAGAAGATATGTAAACACATAAATAAACATAAAACTTTTAAAAACTTCCTTTTAATTAATAAAAAGAATACAGAAAATTAGCAGATATAGCAATGTTTATTTCGATCCTATTTTGGAGAGATTATCATTATTAATTATTTTAAGAAGATTCTTTATTGTTATCAAATTTAATCAAAATGTGATTCTAAAATTACTCCTGATGAATACACTTGAGGTAGTATAAAGTATATGGAAAGATTTATTTTAATTAGATTTTATTTCAATCAGTTATAAAAACATTTAAATATATTCACTCTCTTTAAATACCTTATGTAAGGATTAAAAAGAATATGTAGAATTCAGGTCCTTGTATTATAATCATCATCAATAAATATTTATTGAGTTAATTTAGGGTTATTTAATATGGTAAATGCTGGAAAGAGATGCAATATTCTCTGCCAATAAATAGATTGAAATAACAATTTCCCCTAATATATAATAAAATTTTTCTTTTAAAAAAATTGGCCCAAATCATAACACATGCTCAATCCATCTTAATTTTCTTGAGCCTGGTTGCTCTGCCAAAATATCAAATGAGGGAAAACATTCATATGTTGTACATGGATATTACTGTAAAGCAATTTAATAGAAACACTTCTAAAGTAAGATCAGAGATTTTCATTAAAGAAATTAAAAGTTTTAATTTAAAAATATGTTGAACACCTTCAACATACTTTATTTTTTATATATAACCCATTGCTATATTTGCAAGTTTTTATTCATTTAACTGCTTGTTTTAGTTAAATACACATGTCTGTGCTAAATTTAATAGATCTAATATGAAGGCTGAAGTTCAAGTGTGTTTACAACATACAATCAGATGTTGTCTGTATTGGACTGCCAGGGCTTCCATAACAATATGCTAAAGACTGAGTGGCTTAAACAACAGGAATTAATTTTCTCACAGTGCTGGAGGCTGGAAATCCAAGATCAAGGTGCCAACAAAGTTCGTTTCTGGTAAGACCTCTATTCCTGTCTTTCTGTTAGCTTTCTTATGTCCTTACATGGCTCTCTTATGTCCTTACATGGCTCCTTTGTCAGTGTTCAAATAGGTGGAAATAGAGAGAGATCTCTGGTGTCTCTTCCTTTTCTAACATCAGTGCTATGGGGTTAGGGTCCCCACTCACCCTTCCAAAATAATGTAAACTTAATTACTTCCTTAAAGCCCCTATTACCAGATCCAGTCATATAAATTTTGTGGAAGACATAATGAAGTGTGTATATGTGTGTGTGTGTGTGTATATATATATATAATTATATATAAAGATATATAAAGTTATGTATATAAATATGTAAATATATTTATATATAAACATAATTTTCTCATAATATATCAAGTAACTCCTGAATATGAAATATCTTAGGGCAAAAAAGTAACTCAGAATTGTAAATAATTCAAAGTGCAAGGAATTCAATTAGTACATATATACATATGTATGTAAACAATATCTCATGACCAGTCTTAAAGAAAAGAGATGAGATTAATTTATAATAGGACATATGTTTGAATTAGGATTATAAATTTAAAATAAAAATGTTTGAATTGGTTATAACTTTTCTAGAAAGTTGCACATTTGTAATATATTGAGTTATATATTATGTGAACCTCTTGCAAATCTTTCCACCATTTGATGCTTTAACAACTAGAAATTTTGTCACTAATTTTGCCCTCGAGAGAAGAGTGGAACTTGATTTAATCAAGACATAGTTACAGTACTTGGCAATATAATTTTATTCTTCCACTGATGGAGTGTGATCACATATTTATTTTTAAAATTTTGGCATGATGTCTCTTAATAACATGAATGTTTCCTCTTTTCATTTTTAAATTTTCCTCTAATTTTAGTTTCCTTTCCTCTATCTTTCCGTTTCCTTCTATTCTACGCTATTCCCCCACCCCTTTAACCTTTAAGCTTGCTTTTTATATATCCAATGACTTTTCATGTATTTGAATATGATTTTTTGCTATGCTTTCTCTTCCTGTAATAGGCTGGATTACTAGCATGCACCTTACATTGATGTACCTGGTGTTTTTAATTATCTTTCAAAAATATACTATTCAAGATCTCCCGAAATTGTTGTAGCCATTGACAACAAGGTCTACATATTATCTACTTTCTCAGCCTTATCAACTCTGAAACAGCTGTTTACCTGATTTTGATAGCTAATTTAAAAGACCATTCTCATGAAATATTTTCTAACCATGGTAACCATAATGCACAAACACACACAGACACCCTTGGAAATCATTGTTCTCAAAGATTTTTGGCAGTATTAAAACCACAGGGTTTGGGGTGGATTTGGGAATGTCATGACTCAACCAGGTTGTAAAGGATGAATAGAAACTATGATAAGCAAATAGAAAGAAAAAATTTATTCTACCCCAGCGTGTAACAGGAATCATTCTGTATGGCTAGCATTCTCCTCCTGTGCAGGTGATGTTGTTAGTTCTTGTCCCATGTGTCTCTCGCCTTTCTATTTTTACCTACGCAAGCAACTTTAAAGTTTTACATTGAGCAATACATTATCTCTCCATCATTTCACCACTGGAATCAAAAGGTATAAATATTCCAGGTCAACTAAGTAGGTATTGTGACCTAATTTTTTCTTTCTCTGCAAAACATGTAGACCTGAATTTATTCATTTATTCCCTCACATAAATGTTTATTGATCCAGGGTCTGTACTAGCTGAAACAGCTAGTACTATCACTGTTCATTTGTAATCTATACTGAGGAAAATAGACATTAATCAAATAATCATGCAAGGAAATGGCATATTTTAACTCTGACAAATGTTGTAAAGGAGAGACATACAGTTCTAGGATGGCTATAAAGGAGGGCATGACATAGAATAGAAACTCAGTGACATGTTCCTTGTGGAAGTACGTGTTAGCTGAGATCTAAAGAATGAGTAGGAGACCAGAAGGTGAAAGGGGGGAGAATGCACTTTCAGTAAAGTTGGTGTGGATGAAGCATGGCAAATATAAAAGAATAAAATAATGTATTTGGCTGTAGTACAAGTTTGGAAGAGTGCAAGGTGTGAATTCAGATTGAAGAGGAGGCTGGGAGCTAGCCTCCAGTTTAGGAAGGGAAGATACATTGGAATAGTTGCATTTTGAGAAGGTGACTCTGGTTGCAGGTATAGAAATTGTTTAGATTCTGTGGGATAGGGGTGCAGATGCAGGCAAACTAGTTAGAAATCAAAGAAAGGGTTCAAGTTGGTATTGTGATGAAATGGAAAAACATGTGTATATTCAGGGAACATCTACGAATTAAAATCAACAAGACTTCAAGATAGATTATAAGTAAAGGATGAGAGAAAGGAAGATTTCAGTGATGACTCCTAGCTGGGTTTTGCTCCTGAATGCTTGATGGTACTGTTTATTAAGAAATGGAACACTAGAAAAGGAAATGTTTGGAGTAGGAGGAGAAGTTATTTTGATATTAGGCATAGCTTCATGGAGATTACAGTTCATAGAAGGAAAGAGATACCAATAGATCTTAGTTCATTACAACTGTGGAGAGCACTGTGAAGGAGGAATGTGAGATGTCCAGGAGGAATAGTAGACCAAATATAATCTAGGTGAGTATACATCTCTGTAGAATGAAAAAAAAGATCAAAAATGAAATAAAATGTAAAATGATCACTACTGCTACATTAATGCATCAGTTATTTAACTGATTAAGATATCATTTTTATTTTCATATTTTCTTCATTGTTTTCTTATGTATATTTAATATAGTATAATATAAAATAACAGCCTAACATTTTCTTTAGCTTCAATTTCAACTCTAATCATAGCTTTTCAGCAGATTATAACAAAATATGGAAACTAACTTATTCTCCCTTATATTTAAAAATGTGCCTTGTATTCATTTAATAAATTTTTGAAGATGCCACTTAATATTTAGCTATAGTTTCTCTTCCTCTCAATCTCTCTATGGATGATAGATAGATCTATGGTAGGTAGGTAGGTAGGTAGATAGATATAAGTAGATAAGCCAACACAAAAGCATGTATTTCCCTTGAATATCCTAGGTTCTTGCCTTGGTCAACTTTGAACTAGGGCTCAGCAGAGGGAAGTCAATATATTTCCACAGCAATCATTATCTTCCACTTAATTACACTCACTTGTTCTAAGTCATCTCAGAGCAGAAAGTGTGTTTCTTTATTTGTTGCTGTGCCATCAGTTCTGAATAGGTTTGGCTAATACAAAGTCAGCACTCAGTCAAGATTTTTTGAATAAATGAAATAAGAATGTGCTTATAAAGAGTCTAAGTTTTTTTTTTTTTTTAAGAAAGAGATCTGCAAATGAATGATAGTACTAACAAAGCATTTTTAAACTTTAGAATTTTGAATACAGCCTAATGCAGCTTGCATTAATATTTCTCTAAACTGAATATCAAAAGCTTTATAAGTACATAGAGGTTAGAATTTTAGCAAAGGTTACAGGAATATAGATCTATATAAAATATGGTAATATACTTTCGTTGCAAAGAAAAATGGATAAAATTAACTTATTTTTTCCAAGGCTTCTATATTTTCTTTTTTCTTAAGTATTTTAATGTTAAACAAAATTTTATTATTATAAACTATAAAATTAAGTTATTCAATTTTGTAGGTATGAAATAGGTAATTATTAAGAGAAATGCACAGATAGAGGATATAATGTGTACTAAGGTGTGTTTACATCTAATTATTTTTGTGTAAAATCAAACATTGCTATCAAAGTACATTTCAAATATTTTGTCGTGTAATGCATGCCATTTAAAGATATAACTTTCCTTCTTATTAAAAATGCACTGCAATCTAATTCAGGAAAGCTGGGTGGAGGGATGTTTTCCTACCCCAAGGCAGACAGAATTTTAATGGGGGCAGGAAGTGTGCTTGACTCCCTGTTGTGGATAAATAATCCTCTTTACATCCTCTAAGACATGGTTTTGGCAGTGTGTTCAGGTGGCTGTGTAGACTGATCCACGTTTCCTTACCAAACCAGAACAAAAGATAAAAAAACATATTTTAGATACCATGCTGCAGATAATTAAAGTGAAAAATTACAAAGTGAATTTTTTTTGGCAGTTTCCTCCCCAGAACTGAATATCAGAATGTGGTTTCCACTTTTCCGCTAATATGTCACAAATTCCACTCTGGGTGATGTCTGTGATTATGATTCAGGATGTGGACTAGGAGGGTCCAGGTCACGGGGACGGTAACCAAGGTTGTTAGATTTATTAATGCCTTAAACATCTTGCCAAAAAACAACGTTTATACAAAATAGGCATATATCATTATCAACTTCTATTTCACTGGTTTTATTTTAATTATATAGTCTAATTTGACTGCACTCAAAAACAAAAGTTTTAATTAAAGAGTAGTTATAATTTGTATTTGAGTAGATAGAAAAAAATAGATGCCTGGAAGGACAGTGGAAACTATGTTGCTGCAAACATTCAACTTACAAAATCCAACAACCTTGAATTTACACATAGCTCTAAGCTTAGCTTTATGGGCAAGAAAAATAACTATATGGAAATTACCACCGTGTGCTGGCTTCTAACACCTCTGCCCCAGTCAGTTCTTTAATTTGAAGCTCATTTACATCCTAATTTATGCATGTCTGAACTAACATTAGACTGAAATAGAATGGTAAAAGGGACAACTGAAGTTCCATGAAAGATTGCTTTCATCATAAAACAGTACACAAAAGCCCCAAAAAACAAAAATTAAGCCTCACATTCTTATATGTCTAAGTTTATTTAACTTTAGACTATTGGTGGATTAACAGGTTAGTAAAACAGGCATCTGGTGCTCAATGAAGGTTACTTTAGTCAGAAAACATTATGTGAGAGGAAAAATGATAAAAGTAATAAGATGAACTCATGCGAAATACATTTTTATCAGATCAAGGTATTTTTTGAAGCATCACTTGTTCACAGCAGCGGTGTGGCCCATGAACCAACACATGGTCGTTCTCACTCATGATGACTGAGACTTAGCTCTGCTAGCAAGATGATGAAGTTTTTTGATTTTTTTTTTAAGATTAAAATAGGCTTCAGTAAATGGTGCCATTTCTTCAGTGCTAATAGAACACTTGTTGGCACAAGATAAACAGGTATGCAATAGGGAAATGCAAAAGTCAACCTCCAATGGACATGTGTTTCAGTAAAAATTCAGGGAAGATATGTGTTTTATGGTACTGACATAAAACTGGTTCTGCGGCCTTGATGTGATTTTAAAAGTTACAGAACATTGTAAGCCATTTTAAGGACTTTGTCTTTTAATTTGAGTATAAGGGTGAACTGTTGCAAAATTTTGAGCTAAGGAGAATCTGGTTTGATGTTTGCTTTAATAAATCTGCTGACTGCTGTGTTGAGGCTGCAGGCAGAGACATGAACAATTCAGTAACAGGGTGGCAAGTCTGCAGCTGTGGACATGATGAGAAATGGTGAGATTCTGTACTACCTGTATTTTTAAATGAGTGAAGGTTTCCTAACCAATTGCATATCTGGTGTGAGAAAGAGAAAGATATCGAGATCTGGCTGGTGTGGCTCAGTGGATTGACCGCCAGCCTGCAAACCGAGGGGTCACCAATTCAATTCCCAGTCAGGGCACATGCCTGAGTTGCAAGCCCCAGTAGGCAGTGCACAAGAGGCAACCACACATTAATGTTTCTCTTTCTCTCTCTTTCCCCCTCCCTTCCCCTCTCTCTAAAAATAAGTAAGTAAAACTCTTTTTTTGAAAAAAAGCCAAATAGGACAACAATGTCTTGGGTGGAGCATTGGATCATGGGGTTGCCATTGACAGTGATAAGGGATGCCAGGGTGGAACAAGTTTGGGGAGGGAAAGATTAAGAGCTCGGTTTTACACTTGTGAGAATAAAATGATCAGTATTTAAGGTATGCATTACTTTCTAAAACCATTGTAACAGGTGTTTCCTATAGTTATTTATTATTGTTATTTTTCTGGTTGTCTTGCTTTTCTTTTTTATCTGTTTTTTCATTTGCATGGTTGATCTTCATTGTTTGCTAGGTTCAGTTCTTCTGAATTGAAACTTACATTCTTCTGAAACTTGTAAAGTTTTCAAAAACTCTCATCAGCTTCTTGACCTCTTATACCTTCTTCCAGAATTGGGAGACAGTCCACAGGAAAAGTGGAGTGTCTGACCATGGTCACATCTGTGAGCTGTATTTCCATTTCTTTAGAATTTGGCCCTGTAACAGCCTTGTTAGCATTCTAATGGGATATTACACACTTGCACACACACTTTACTAATTTCTTTTTATTTTTAGACAGAGGGATAGGGAGGGAGAAAGAAAGGGAGAGAGATATCAATGTATGGCCATCTCTCAGGTGGCTTCCACTGGGGACCTGGCCTGCAACCCAGGCATGTACCCTGACTGGGAATCGAACTAGTGACATTTTGGTTTGCAGGCTGGCAGTCAATCCACTGAACTATACCAGCCAGGGCAATTTTTTAAACAATCCTTCATTTATTTGTTTTTAGAGACAAGGTAAGGGAGGGAGAAAGAGAGGGGGAGAAATATTGATGTGTAAGAGATACATCAATCAGTTGCCTCTTGCACAGCACCACTGGGGTCCTGGCCTGCAACCCAGGCATGTGCCCTGACTGGGAATTGAACTGATGACCTTTTGGTTCACAAGCCAATGCTCAGCCCACTGAGCCACACAAGCCAGGGTGCACACTTTTTAAATTCACTCAGCACACAGGTTGAACCAAATTAGTATTTCCACTACTAAAAGCAAAACATCTAGTCCATTATATTGTTAAAACAATTTTAAATACATATTTTATACTTAATACCAATAAGAAAGTGGAAGCACTGAGGTGTTTCTTTTTCAAATTATTGTTTTCAATTCTATTCTAGTTGGTGGGATGTAACAAGAAACAAATAGCCAAGATACCTATTTTTCTGAAACTTACGTTCTACTGGGGGAAGACAGCAAAGATCATCACAATTGTCTGTGCTATGGTTAATTTTAAGGAGGGTTCTGTATACAGAGTATGCAATGGCTACTTTATTTTAAATAGTCAGGGAAGGATTACATGTGAAGAGTACACTTAAGCTAAAAAATGAAAGAAGGAACAAGCCATTTAATGATGTCATTTGAAGTTCTGAGTAAAGTTGGATATGCTTGAAAAATAAGAAAAGACAAATGATTCTAACTGTATTAATCACAGGAGAGAATCATGGAAGAGATTAGATGGCCTACTATGGACTAATTCATACAGAGTCCTGGAGGTCAAGAGAAGAAATAAATAAAATATATGACTGCCAAGATTTATTTAAGGCACCTAATTTCCAAATAAATGATGAAGAGAACAAGAAAGGTAAACTCTTGTCCATTGGAAACATTAAAAGTACAATGAGATAGTTTGTTTTTTTTTTTTTTTTAATTTTGAATTCAAATGTCACTTTTCATTTCCTCTCTCAGTGACTTCCAAACTGAACTGCTATCAGGCTAAACCAGTGAGCTGAGGTTGCTGCTATTTTTTTGCTCTTGGAACCAAAGTAAAATAAGAGGAAACTGAAAGGCATAAACCTAGAAGTAGCAAGTCACCATTTTACAATCTTCTAATGTAATAACTGATTTAGGCCAGATCAATGCCGTGTGCAAAGTAAAAAGTGCTGCAAATAGAAAAAAGAACATGCTTTTGCATTGCAGGTGTCTGGGAGGCGGCCTCCCTTGATGATCCATGACAGAGAAAGAACTGATTCTTCCAGACCCAGCCTAACCGTCATATACCAGTGTCCATGAAAGCGCCTCGTTTCATCGGGATCCCCGAACGTCATGAGAAACTACACTAAAACATGCTATGTACTCTCCTGTGTGCCACTGTTCTTTAAAAATTATTCTTGACAAATTAAACCAGGACACATTAATCTTACAGCCAGGGGCGAGTGTTCTGTGCACCTGTGTGTGTTTGATGACTTCCTCCCAAACAGTTGTATATCTACAATTTCCCTCCAGTAATACTGTTATTTTGAAAACAGGGGGAAAAAAAGATAAAGTTGCAATGGCGAGTAGTGGTTAGGAAAAACCATTGATATTAAACAGAGGGTTGCAATATTACGAGGTAAGTGAAGTGACTAGGGCTTGGTTGCACATCTAACAAAATCGGTGGTCCAGGAGTCCTGCTCTATAATCCGGAACTGATCTGGGCCTGGTTGAGGTTTGCTGCCATCTAGTGGAAATTTTCTGCTACGCTCTAAGTATCAATGGAGATGATTCTGCGTCCTTGAGTATGAAGCCTGAGTGCTAGAGGGCTTTCCTAAACTTCTTTGCACCATCTCGCACCTCCTCCTCCTTGCTCAGCCTTGAGCAGGCCCTGCATGGGTGTGACACAGATAGGATCTTAAAACTCCTGCTGCTGCTACTATCTCAACAGTTAACAAACTTCCTGTGGGGGCAGGGCCTTTTCTCAATTCTCTTGCCCAAGGCTCAGTATAGGTAAACCCAGTGCACTTCAGCTACTGGAGTGCAATTTTCTCAGCTTCTGTTCTATCTCCCACAGCCTTGTGAAGAAGTGGGTCTTGAGCAAGAGTGAGTTTCCTGTCCTACCCAGCAGCTTTCCTTTGCATTTCCACAAAAGTTTCACCTCTATAAATTCCTGTGAACAGGGCATTTTAATATTCTCAATGATTAGTGGTCTTTATTATTGCATTGTTGTAATAAGTTGTTGACATGCCTGTCTCTCTAACTAGATTATGAACACTTTTGGGCAAGTGACTGAACTGAATCTTATATGTCATTATAATACTACAATGACTAGCCCAGGCTGGGTAGCTCAGTTGGTTAGAGTATCACCCCAATACACCATGGATGTGGGCTCGATCCCAAATCAGGGCACATACAAGAAGCAACCAATGAATGCACAAATAAGTGGAACAACGAATTGATGCCTCTCTTTCTCTCTCTCTCTCAAATCAATAAATAAAATTTTTAAAAAATACAATGACTAAAACTTATTGAATGTTTGCTATTAAATGGACCTTGTTGCAAGGTCTGCATGTATGTAATCTCATTTAATATCATTACCAAACCTATAAAGTAGGCATTGTAATTCTAACCTTTTAGTTTAGTAAACAAACTCAGATTAGCCAGGATTAGCCTCACTCTCAGTAGCAGTCCATTCTTAGTTTAAAGCACTACTGTTGCCACTTTGAAACTCTTAGTTTTACTTTGGAACTTCAAGTGCAGACTGTGAGACAATGAAGTGAGCCTGTGAGCTGTGGAGATAGTCCTGTTGCGTGCGAGCCAAGTTCTAACTCCAGTTCATAGGCCCAACAGGCACAGGGACATTGAGCAATTGGTTTGGTGGCTCCGCACACAGATGCCAGCCTTAGAGCAATTTCGGGCACTTTGGGTTCCCAGTTTGGCCAGGCAGGACCTGGGTCCAGATTGGCAGCCATGGTGAGAAGCAGCAGTGGCAGCAGCCAGGGCCACAGCCACAAGAGGGAAGAGAGGCCACACCATCTGAGCAGCATTGGGCAGTGTGCAGAGGATGACTTGACTGCCTACCTGGAGCCCATCCCTGGGCAGAAGTGCTAGCCCTCGGACATGCTCCGGCAGTATATGAGGTCAGTAAAGTATTATACAATAAAAGGGCACCCACAGACATTTCAATTAAGTTTACCAGGAAGTAATTAGAATTCTTTAGAGTTTAGCATATCTAGTTTTGAAAACTGCTATAATAATTGGAAAACAAATATCCACAGCATTAAATATAGACATTAAATCTAAAGAGCATTACAGTGGACAGAAAAAAACGTGATTTCCATATGAAGCTCTAAATAAGCCAATTATTAGTAAGAGAGACACTTTTAAACTTAATTTTCCCTTGAAATTGAGGTATAGAGATAAAATGACAACAGGTATTTTGAATTTCATATATATATCATGAATTCACTTTTTTACTTTACATATTGTTTCAATTACAGTTGATACATAATATTATATTAGTTTCAGGTATACAACCCAGTGATTAGACACTTATATAACTTACAGAGCGATCACTTTGATAAATCTAGTACTTATCTGACACTGTTCATATTACAATAGTTGTTGTAATAGTTATTGCAATATTATTGACTACATTTCCTGCTCTGTACTTTATATCTCCAACTATTATGTAACTACTTTGCATTTCTCAAGCCCTTTATCTTTCCCACCAATCCCCCAACACCCCTCCTGTACGGCAATGACCAAAATGTCTTCTGTATCTATGAGCCTGTTTCTGGTCTGCTTATTTGTTTATTTTGTTATTAATATTCAATTGTTGATAGATATGTATTTATTGCCATTTAATTATTCATGTTTTGGGTCTTCTGCTTCCTCAAATAGACCCTGTAACATTTCATGTAATATTGGTCTGCTGGTCAAGAACTCCTTTAGCTTTTTCTTCTGTGGGAGGCTCTTTACCTGTCTTATTCTAAATGATAGCTTTGCTGGGTGGAGAACTCTGGGTTATAGGCCCTTGCTTTTTACCACTTTGAATATTTTTTGCCATTCCCTTCTAGCCTGGAAAGTTTCTGTTGATATGTCAGCTGACAATCTTATGGAACTCCCCTGCAGGTAACTAACTGCTCTTCTCTTTCTGCTTTAAAGATTCCTCCTTTGTCTTTGACCTTTTTCATTTTAATCAGAATATGTCTTGGTGTGGGCTTCTTTGGTTTTATTTTGTTTGGGACTCTCTGCCCTTCCTGGATTCATCTGTCTATTTCCTTCACCAGGTTAGGGAAGTTTTCCAACATTATTTTTTCACGTAGGTTTTCAATTCCTTGCTCTCACCCTTCTCCTCCTGGTGTTCCCTTGATGTGAATGCTGGCTCACCTGATGTTGTTCCAGAGTCTTCTGGATGAGGATTACCCTCCTTTCCTTGTTGTTGTTTTTTTTTGTTTTGTTTTGTTTATTTGTTGTTCTGATTGGGTGTTTTATACTTACTTATCTTCCAAATATCTGATTTGTTCTTCTGCTTCATCTACTCCCCTGTAGATCCCCTGTAATGTATTCTTCATTTCAGTTAATGTACTGTTCATTTCTGACAGGTTCTTTTTTATGTTTTCTAGTTGTGTTTTTATGTTTCCTATTTCTTTCTTTGTTGAAGTTCTCACTAAGTTCATCTACTTTTCCCCTAAGTTAATGAACTTAGGGGGAAAGCACTCTTATTACCATTATTTTGAACTTGTTTTTTTTAACCTTTATTATATCTTTTTTCCATTACCATTCAATGTTCTGAAGTCTGCATCTAGTATATTGCTTGTCTACATTTTGTTAGTTCTTTTTCTGGAGTTTTGTTCTTTTTTTTTTTTTATTTGGGCCATGTTTCTTTGTCTCCTCATTTTGCCAGTCTCCCTGTGTTTGTTTCTATGTATTAAGTAGAGCTCCTACATCTTCATGGGCTTTGTAGAGTGGCCTTGGGTAGCATGTGTCCTGTAGGGTAAAATGGCACAGCCTCCCTGTTTACCCAAGCTGCCCATTCCAGGTGTTTGTCCTCCACCCACTCCGTGTAGGCTGTGTATACCCTCTTGTTATAGTTGAGCCTGGATTGCTGTTGGCATGTCAGTAGGAGGGATTTACCCCTTGGATAATTGACTGTAAGGACTAGCTGTGACCACCAACCACTGTGGAGGATCAGCTGTGCAAGAGCCGAAAGACACCATGAAGTCAGACTTACTTCATGTCTGGTGCCCACTGAGTTTGCCCCCTAAGTGTGTTACTTGTGGAAGTAATTGGGTGGTGATTCAACATGATTTGACGTTGTCACCAGGTGCACTGGCTCTGGGGCCTCCTGAGAGGCACAGGCCAAGGTTAGCTGTTGTTTGTGTTTGTCCAGGGCCACCTAGTATGAGCTACAAAGTGATCTGCATATGGCTGCTACTTTGTGCTGCACTTGGAGGTGCCCATAAAGGCCAAGCTATGAAACCAGACCAGCTGCCACTGGTGTCAGGCCAGGGCCAATCAGTGAAAGGTATGGTGCACAGAAGCCAGATGCTGCTTTTTTTTTTTGAGAAATTATTGGAAAGTCTGAAGTATGAGGCAAGAGAAGCCATTTGTATGAAAAAAACCCTGGAAACAGCTTGCATGGGCCTGCAGGTGAGTTGTGGTGGGGTCTCAGGGAATTACCTATGTGGGGTAAATTGTGACAACCAGGTTGATGGAGACTCAGATGTGGAGTCCACGTTGTGGGTTCTTTGAGGGGCAGGGCTCAGAAAAGGAACGATAGCCTCTGCCAGCACTTCTGTCTGGGAGAAAGTTTCCCCTCTAGCTCCCACCCTAATTGCAGAAGTTTAGTCCCTCCTTCTGTATCCCTGTTGCCTTTTGAGTGAATGGCCCAGCACTGGAGCTCAGAGCAAGTGAATCTGAGTAAGTCCATGTGCAGACCTTCTAAGAGGAATGCCTGGGACTCTAGCAGCCCTCTTTCTCACTAAGCCCCAATCTTCACTAATTTTTACAGCCAGAAGTTATGGGGACTTTTCCCAATACTGGAACCCTGGGCTGGGGAACCTGGTGTGGGCCTGGGACCACTTACTCTTCAGGGAAAACTTTTTGAGATGTCCATCCTGATTTTTATCTGCCACTGTCCGGTCTTCATCTCTGCCTCTCTTACCAATCTCAATGTGGCTTCTTCTTTGTTTCCTTAGTTGTAGGATTTCTGTTCGGCTAGATTTCAGGTTACAATTGGTTATGACTGATGGTTGTTCTGTAGTTCAGCTGTAATTTTGATGTGGTTGTGGGAGGATGTGAGGACTGACTTAACCTGTGTTGCCATCTTGACCAGAAGCCATGAATCCACTTTTGACTTCTTAAAATTGTTCCACACATTACAGGAAATGTCAGAGGAAGCATTAAAATATCATTTAAATTTAAATTCAGAGTTGTGTGGAATTGGTTTGTAATAAGAGTTAAATCTTTTTAGGAAAAAAAATGTTCCACAAAAATTGTGAGCTCTAGATGTATACTTATATTTCTTAATAATTTATTAGAACCATATATACATAAGATTTGGATCTCTCCTTAAAAAAGGGCTGTCTCCTATCTCTATTTAATCAGTTATATATTTACAAAAATGTCTATTCCTATTTATTTTATACTTTGATTTATATTTTAATACTCCTTTACTTATTTTGATGCCAGATCATTCCAGTTTGGGCCATGGAGAGCTCTTTCAAATTGCTCCAGTGCTGCTCTGAGATGCCGCTATCCTTCTTTCTTAGCTTTTCCTTACTTCCTGACACTACATGTGTGATGTGCCTTCATGCTAGACTCAGGCATTTCTTCAGCGAGCTCTGGTTTCTTTCATTGGAAGCAATATCTACTGCTTTTTTAACAATGATAATTTGTTCTCTCAAAGGTAATTTAAACTAGATAACTTCAAAACCAATTCTCTTCCCAATTCCTGTCCCTGAAACACTGCTAATAGAGGTCTACTTCATTTTGTTCTATCATAGCGAATGGCTTAGCAATCTATGCCGTTGCCTAAATAAAAAAACCTGGGCTTCTTCACGGAGCTCATGTTTCTTTAGGCCGCAAATAAAACTAATTTTCTTCATTATCTTTCACTGCAGTGTCCTCTTAGCTTGTTGCTCTGCCTCAAGACATGCCATATTTCAATCTGTTTCAGCATTGCAGCAAAATTATGCTGAACTCTAATAAAAGTTTTCGATGAGACTCAGAATAATTGGTTCTACCTATTCACTATGCCCATCTGGCATCAATTTCTACCTTCCACCCCACCCCCAGCAGCACTGTGTTACTGTACATTCCCTAGGTGCCCCACGCTATCTCCCCTCAAGTTGCCACCTGCATTGTTCCCTCTGCTAGAAACACTCTTTCCTGACAATGACGCAGCTAAATAGCATTTACCTTCCAACTTATATTTAAAATTTTGCTTTCATATTTTGTCATGACTATATATTACTGTAGCCATCCCAAAAGAAAAATAGTAATTCATGTACAATTTGAAATGTGTAATTTTGTCTTTCATTTATAGAATAATTTGTGAGTGAAAAATAATATACATGTTAGAGAAAAAGAGTCAATGATGATTTTTAAAGTCATTCTTTATGTTTCTTTATGATCCCTTAACTATTATGTGTATATTATTTTATTATTAAAGCTATTTATAACATAAAATAATAACTAAGATTGCTTTCAATTTGTTTTTGCCTATAAAAAGTATTATATTCCCTGAGAGAATTCAATAAATTAAAATATATTTTTCATTAGAGATAATAATGATGATCATTTCTGGAAATTGACAGGCAATCCTCTGAATAACACCCCAAGTATCATATGTTATCTACATAGTTAGAAACCATCTTGGGCATTCTTCATGAGCACGTACAAGCTCATGTTTTAAAAATGAGAAAAAGACTCCCATGTTCTTTCTAGAAGTTTGCTGGAGTACATTGATGGGTCAGGCACATGGCTATTACTGTGCTGAACTTTCACCTTAGCTGGAGTTTAAGGTAAATATAAATAAATAAATATTTATTCTGAGGTGGATATATATATTCCATTTATTACATTTAACCTAGAAAGTGTGTTCTAGCCATCAAAGTTGAAACCATAATGCAGTGTATGTACACTGCATTATGCATTATGCATTATGTACAGTTTGGTGGTAAGCAAAGATTTGGCTAACAAAAATAATTTCTGTATTTAATTTCCATAATATCCAAGATTCTTTCCATTATCATAATCCTATCTTAATAAGAAAACACATGATTTATAAATATGTTCAAGGCATAATGTTTCCATTGAAAGATAACTTACTAGCTAAGAGGAAAGAGTAGTGATCTTATAGCCAACCAGGAATAAACAAATTCCTGAGTTAGGTGCATGAGGCATGATATTTCTGTATGTGTGAATGAATGAATGTGTATGTGTATGTAAAAGAGAGAGAATGTGTGTGTGCATATGTATAAGCTACCAAAATGAGAGGTTAACAGGAGATTGAAGGGTTAGCTAACCAACCCACCAGGTTTAAAATGATTTCTGTCCATAAAAAAACTTATGAACACAGCTTTTTATCATCAAAATGTCGATGTGAAACAAATAATGACCAGTATAAAAATTTAATTATCTAAAAACATACACACCATGTATCAATTCACTCTTTGAGAAATAGAAGAACTATGAAAAGAGGTGTCCCTTTCTCAAACAAATTACAATACAGTCGAGGATATAAGGAAAAACATATTTAAACTAACAGAAAATAACACAATATGCAATGTATGTAGGTGCAAATCAAATGTGATGGCTATAAAAGCTAGAGGAAGTGGGTGGAAACATATTTCTAAGCTATTGTTCAAAAAATGTTCACAGTGATCTTGCACTGTGTGTGTGTCTTGAAGGGTAAGTAGAGAGAAGACAGGATCTTAGAGGAAGTAAAAAGATATTTTTTATGAAAGCAAAAGTATACTAGAAGGTATAGAAAGAGAAGTTCAAACATGGCAGGTTTATATAGTCAATCATCTTAATTTGAAACAGACTTTTTGGTAAAGCCTGTTGAGGCCAAAACAAAGTTACATTAAGATTCATATAACTTGGCCCTGGCCAGTGGCTTAGTTGATTAAAGCATCAAATTGATACACCAAAGTTGTAGGCTCCAGTCAGGCCACATAACAAGGAGCAAACAATGAATGCATAAATAAGCAGAACAACAAATTGATGTTTCTCTCTCTCCCTCTCTGTCTCTTTCTCTCTTCCTTTTTTTTCCCTCAGATCAATTTTTAAGAAAAGGATTTGCGTAACTTTGCACATTTTAATGTGTTCTAAAGACATTGCTAACTTGCTTTGGATCCTAGCCTCAAACTTTTCTAATAATAAATTCTAAGTGATCATTTAATATAGTTAACATTCTGCATTCTGCTTTTTTTTTTTTTTTTTTTTTTTTTTTTTTTTTTTTTTTTTTTTTTTTTTTTTTTTTTTTTTTTTTTTTTTTTTTTTTTTTTTGCCTGCTGGACTTTCTAAGTAATTTGTAGGAGCTATATAAGACTATATATAAAATGTTCTCCCCTTGGCTAATGTGGATCAATTGGTTGGAGCGTCATCCCACAAACCAGAAAGGCACGGGTTTGATTCTCAGTCAGGGCACACTCCTCAAATTTGGGCCCTGTTGCCGTGCGTACAACAGGCAAGTCTAGTTTCTCTCTTGCATTGCTGTTTTTCTCCCTTCCACTCCCTCTAAAATCAATAAGCATATCCTTGGATTAGGATTAAAAAAATGTTCTGTATGTCGTAATTATAATTTGAATATATAATATTAAAAAGTATATGGAAACTTGTGTTTCCATATACACATATTCATTCTTTTAAATAGGGAAACATAAATAATGTACAAAGATACAATTAAAAAGTAATAAAAACTTTCATGAAAGTGCAGGTGAAATAACCAGTGTTTCTGCCTTCTTATTACTTGCTCACAAGATGTTGTCGATCTCCAATTCTAGAACTCATTTCACTGCAGACTACAAAAGTGATTTTGCAAGTGGTCTTTAATAATGAAGGTTCAATTATGTTCAGTTAAAATCTCTTTTGATCATGAGTAAAAGCATGTTTGATAT
>PVKU01015348.1:0-18700 GCA_004027475.1 Anoura caudifer | reverse complement strand
TCCAACACTTGGCTATTGTAAATTGTGCTGCTATGAACATTGGGGTGCATAGATTCTTTTGGATTGGTGTTTCAGGGTTCTTAGGATATAATCCTAGCAGTGGAATTGCTGGGTCAAAAGGTAGATCCATTTTTAGTTTTCTTAGAAAATTCCATACTGCTTTCCATAGTGGTTGTACCAGTCTGCAATCCCACCAACAATGCACTAGGGTCCCCTTTTCTCCACGACCTCTCCAACACTTGTTGTTTGTTGCTTTGTTTATGATGGCCATTCTGACTGGTGTGAAGTGGTATCTCATTGTGGTTTTAATTTGCATCTCTCTGATAGCAAGCGAAGCGATATTGAGCATCTTTTCATGTGTCTCTGGATCCTCTGCATGTACTCCTTGGAGAAGTGTCTGTTCATGTCCTTTGCCCATTTTTTAATTGGGTTGCTTGTCTTCTTAGAGTGGAGTTGTGTAAGTTCTTTATATATTTTGGAGATTAAACCCTTGTCTGAGGTATCATTGGCGAATATGTTTTCCCATATAGTTGGTTCTCTTTTTATTTTAATACTGTTTTCTTTAGCCATCAGAAGCTTTCTGTTTTGATGAGCTCCCATTTGTTTATTCTTTCCTTTATGTCCCTTGCTTTAGGGGATATATCAGTAAAAATGTTGCTGCGTGAAATGTCTGAAATTTTCCTGCCTATGTTCTCCTCTAGGACTTCAATGGTGTCACGGCTTATATTTAAATCATTTATCCACCTTGAGTTTATTTTTGTGTATGGTGTAAGCTGGTGCTCGAGTTTCATTTTTTTGCATGCAGCTGTCCAGTTCTCCCAACACCACTTGTTGAAGAGGCTACTTTTACTCCATTTTATGTTGCTGCCTCCTTTGTCTAATATTAATTGACCATAGAGAATTGGGTTTATTTCTGGGCTCTCTGTTCTATTCCACTGGTCCATGTTCCTGTTTTTGTGCCAGTACCAGGCTGTTTTGATTACAGTGGCCTTGTAATACAGTCTGGTGTCAGGTATTGTGATCCCTCCTACTTTGCGCTTCTTTCTCAAAATTGCAGCAGCTATTCAAGGTTGTTTATGGCTCCATATAAATTTTTGAAGTCTTTGTTCTATATCTGTGAAATATGCCATTGGTACTTTGATAGGTATTGCATTGAATCTGTAAATTGCTTTGGGTAGTATGGACATTTTAATGATGTTAATTCTTTCAATCCACGAACATGGTATACGTTTCCATTTGTTTGTGTCTTCCTTAATTTCTTTCTTCAGTGTTGTGCAGTTTTCTGAGTATAGATCCTTTACTTCCTTGGTTAGGTTTATTCCTAGGTATTTTATTTTTCTTTTTGCTGTATCAAATGGGATTTTTTCCTTGACTTCTGCTTCTGCTTTTTCGTTGTTGGTATACAAAAATGCCTTTGATTTCTGGATATTGACTTTGTATCCTGCTGTTTGGCCAAATTCATTTATTAGGTCAAGCAGCTTTTGGGCTGAGTCTATAGGAATTTCTATGTACACTATCATGCCATCTGCAAACAATGACAGCTTTGTTTCCTCCTTTCCAATTTGGATGCCTTTTATTTCCTTTTATTGTCTAATTGCTGTGGCTAAGACTTCCAATACTATATTGAATAGAAGTGGTGAAAGTGGACAACCTTGTCTTGTTCCTGATCTTAGTGGAAAAGATTTCAGTTTTTGCCCATTGAGTATGATGTTTGTTGTAGGTCTCTCATATATGGCCTTGATTATGTTGAGGAATGCTCCCTCTATTCCCACTTTGCTGAGTGTTTTTTCATAAATGGGTGCTGTACATTATCAAAGGCTTTTTCTGCATCTATTGATATGATTATGTGATTTTTGTCTTTGCTTTTGTTTATGTGATGTATTATGTTTACTGATTTGCGAATGTTGAACCATCCTTGCATCCCTGGGATGAATCCCACTTGGTCATGGTGTATGATCTTTTTAAAGTATTGTTGGATGCAGTTTGCCAATATTTTGTTGAGGATTTTAGCATCTATGTTCATGAGGGATATTGGCCTAAAGTTTTCTTTCTTTGTTGTGCCTTTATCTGGTTTGGGGATTAGGATGATGCTGGCTTCATAAGAAGAGTTTGGGAGTTTTCCATCTTCTTGGATTTTTTGGAATAGTCTGTGAATGATAGGGGTTAGCTCTTCCTTAAATGCTTTGTAAAATTCTCCTGTGAAACCATCCAGTCCCAGGCTTTCGTGTGTTGGGAGTTTCTTGATTACAGCTTCTATTTCATCTGCTGTTATTGGTCTGTTCAGGCTTTCTGCTTCTTCCTCATTGAGTTTTGGGAGATTATATTTTTCTAGAAACTTGTCCATTTCACCTAGGTGTTCAAATTTCTTGGCATATAGTTCTTCATAGTAATTTCTTACAATCCTTTGTATTTCTGTGGTATCAGTTGTAATCTCTCCTCTTTCATTTCTGATTGTGTTTATTTGGGTCCTCTCTCTTTTTTTCTTGATGAGCCTGCTTAAAGGCTTGTCAATTTTGTTTATCTTTTCAAAGAACCAGCTCCTGGATTCGTTGATTCTTAGAATTGTGCTTTTAGTCTCTATGTCGTTTAATTCTGCTCTGATCTTGGTTATTTCCTTCCTTCTACTTACTCTGGGCTGTCTTTGTTGTTGTTCCTCAAGTTCTTGTAGGTGTAGAGTTAAGTTGTTTGTTTGAAATGTTTCAATCTTTTTTAGGTTGGCCTGTATCACTATGAATTTCCCTCTGAGGACTGCCTTCACTGTGTCCCATAAGTTTTGGGTTGTTGTGAGTTCATTTTCATTTGTTTCCAGAAACCTTTTGATTTCTTCCCTAATTTCATTCTTGACCCATTCATTGTTTAATAACATTCTATTCAATCTCCATGATTGTGAGGATTTTGGGTTTTTCCCATCAGGGTTGGTTTCTAGTTTCAGTCCCTTGTGGTCAGAGAAAATGCTTGGTACGATTTCAATTTTCTTGAATTTGTTGAGGCTTGTTTTATGTCCTATCATGTGGTCTATCTTTGAAAATGTTCCATGTGCATTAGAAAAGAATGTGTATTTAGTTTCTTTGGGATGAAGGGCTCTCTATATATCAGTTAATCCCATTTCATCCAGAATGTTGTTCAATGCAACAATATGTTTGTTGATTTTTTGTTTGGAAGATCTGTCCATTTTTGACAATGGGGTGTTAAAATCCCCTACTATAATTGTATTGCTGTCAATATCTTCTTGAAGTCCTCTAAGATTTTTTTTATGTATTTAGGTGCTCCTATGTTGGGTGCATATATATTTATAATGCTTATGCCTTCTTGCTGGATTCTTCCCTTGAGTATTATGAAGTGACCTTCTGGATCTCTCTTTATGGCTCGTTTTTTGAAGTCTATTTTGTCTGATGAGTATTGCTACCCTGGCTTTTTTTTCCTGTCCATTTGCTTGGAAAATTTGTTTCCAGCCCTTCACTTTGAGTCTGTGTAGGTCTTTTGTCCTGAAATGGGTCTCTTGTAGGCAGCATATGTGTGGGTCATGCTTTCTTATCCATTCAGCTATTCTATGCCTTTTGATTGGAGCATTTAGTCCATTTACATTTTAGGTTATTATTGATAGGTACTGATTCATTCATTGCCATTTTCGTACCTATGTTCCTCTCCCTCTCTCTCCCTTTTCCTTCCTTTCCTTAAAACAGTCCCTTCAGCATCTCTTGCAGAACTGGTTTGGTAGAGGTGTACTCTTTGAGGCTTCTTTTGTCTGGGAAGATCCTTATTTGGCCTTCCATCTTGATTGAAAGCCTTGCTGGGTAAAGTAGTCTTAGTTGCAGGCCTTTGGTTCTCATTACTTGGAATATTTCTTGCCATTCTCTTCTAGCTTGGAGCATTTCCACTGAGAAGTCAGCTGCCAGCCTTATTGGAGCCCCCTTGTATGTTACTTCCTTTTTCTCCCTTGCTGCCTTTAAAATTCTCTCTTTGTCTTGGAACTTTGCCATTTTAATTATGATGTGTCTTGAAGTGGGCTTCTTTCAGTACCTCTCTTTTGGACTCTCTGTGTTTCCTGGATTTGTGTGACTTTTTCTCTCATCAAATTAGGGAAGTTTTCCATCATTACTTTTTCAAATACGTTTTCTATCCCTTGCTCTTCTTCTTCTTCTTCTGGTATCCCTATTATATGGATATTATTACATTTCATATTGTCTTGCATTTCTCTTAATCCCTCTTCATTCTTTTTGAGCCTCTTTTCCTTTTCTTGCTCTTTCTGCATGTTTTTTTCTACTTGGTCCTCCAACTCACTACTCCCATCTTCTGCTTCATCAGTTCTGCTTTTCATTCCTTCCACTGTGTTCTTCAGTTCAGAAATTGTACTCTTCATTTCCTCTTGGCCCTTGTTGATAGTTTCTATTTCCTTCTTCATGTTGATATAGTTTGCAGTGAGTTCATCGTAGCTTCCCTGTAGTTTCTGGTAGCTCATTGAGAGCTCTTGAGGCTTCCTGACAACCATTGCTTTGAACTCAAAATCTGACAGTTGAGCTGCCTCTGTTTCATTTAGCATTCTTTCTGGGGCTTCCTCCTTTCCTTTCATTTGGGGATTATTTCTTTGTCTTCCCATTGTTTTTGAGGTTCTTTTTATTAGCCTTAACTTCTTAAATTGGTCTGTTCTGGCTCCCTGGGTTTATGGTGTGAACTTCTGTGGTAGAATACCTGTGAGATTCAGTGGTGCTGTCTGCTTCAGGTATCCTGGTGTTCACAGGTTCCACTGTCTTATCTTTTGAAATGCCCCCTCCTTGGGATCATATCTGGTTTTTTCACAGTTCCAGGATTTTTTTTTGTTGTTGTTGTTTTGTTTTTGTCTTACTCATGGATATTTAAAAAGAGAAAAGAGGAGAAAATGGAAAGAGAAGAAAGAAGAGAATAAAGAAAAATAAAAAAAAGAGGAAAGAAGAGAAGAAAGAAAAAGAAAAAAGAGGAAGGAAGAAGAGATAAAATTTGAAAGGAAGAAGGAATAAGGCAAGAAAGAAGATACGTAAAGTAAAGCGTGTTGAGGGGTAAAAAAAGATAAAAATAATTTAAGAAAATAATAGAAAAAAATTAAAATTTAAAAAGAGAAAAAAGAAAAAAGCAACAAGAAAAAAGGAAAATAAATAAAATTAAAAAAACCCAACAACTCTTGCTGTTTTCAATCTTGCTGAGCTGGTGTTTCTGGTCTTGCTGGCTGCAATGGCCTAGGGGTGACAGTATCGCTTTTGTCCCTGTTCAGCACTGAGCTATCTTTGCACTACTGTCCTCAGAGCTAGCCCTGGGCCTCTCCGCCCAGGGCCTCAGGTGT
Organism: Anoura caudifer; assembly: GCA_004027475.1. Lineage (NCBI taxonomy): Eukaryota > Metazoa > Chordata > Mammalia > Chiroptera > Phyllostomidae > Anoura > Anoura caudifer. Next base: position 13,386 of record PVKU01015348.1, on the reverse strand, counting down.
AAGTTCTGAGGAAGTGTGTGCCTATCCCAGTTGCATGCAGGTGCCTATGATATCGCAGCCACCTGCAGTCACACACGGGTGCCAATCTTCGTGCAATCATCCCCGATAGATGGCGGGCTCAGGCTCGTGGCTGCGCCACCAGCACGGGGAGCCTAAGGCCCTGAGAGCTCAGGCGAGCAGCCAAACAGCCATCCCACGGGCTCACACCTGTTCCAATAGCGCCGGGCACTGGAGGTCCCACGAGCTCAGGTGAGCAGCTGTCCCATGGGCGTCGGGCTCCCCCACGAGCCCAGGCGCATGGCTGTCCCAATGGCGCCAGGAGCCAAAGGACCTATGGGCACCGGGCTCCTGCAAGCCCAGGCCTGCTGCTGTCCCTTGGGTGCCAGGAGTCAAAGGCCCCGGGAACTCAGGTGTGTGGCTGACCCAGTGGCACTGGCCACCAACAATCAGGCGAGCTCTGGTATGCAGTGCTTCCCCGGGATATGTGTGGGTGTTCACACCCCAGCTTGTCTGCCACTGAGACCCCAACTCCTCTCTGTGAGATTTCAAGCAATTGGGTTTATCCTAGTGCCGCTAAAACTTTGTTTGACTGGGGAGGGAGCGGTTGACCCAGCTCCCTCCCTAATCTTGTGGAGAGCCTGGCGAGAGCCAGCAGGGGCCTCAGACCCGGCCCTGGTGTCTGCACTGCCCCTTGGGCTCTTATTGTTCTGAAGTACTCTCCTTACTGTCTGGTTTTTCAGTGTCCACTACAATTTTTGATCTCCTGATTTCAAATATGCTGTATTTCTGATGGCTGTTTGCTCCATTCCGATGTAAATTGGCCAGAATATTCTCCCATGCGTAGGGGGAAGTGAAATATGCTCCTTCCTACTGTGCCGCCATCTCCCCCCCACCACATCTATTTTCTATCTCCCTCTCCACCTCTAGAACTTTAGCACCCCACCCACCTTCAGATGTAAAACTAGAGCTTATGCTATGCTAGAGTAGCTGGCATTCCACAAACGAACCTTTTGGCAGGGAAACCCCAATGAATTCTCTCTGCCAAAAGCTCTACCCATTCTCAACTAAATTTAAAAAGGCTCTTTATGGTGTTATTGGGTAAAAGAAGGAGATTTTGGCATCACCACGGAGTTAAAAGTCATTGTCTGCAGGTGGCAGGATTTTTAGCCCCTCAGACAGCAATAGTGCTGCTAAGAGAGGTACTCCCTTGCCACTTTCTTGCCAAGGTAGGATTTGTCTTATGTCCCTGACTTCAGAGGTGATCTGAGCCCCTTTGATCATCTCAAGATGTTCTTGCTTCTAGAAAGGAGAGGTTAATATACACTCTGGTATATGAATTTTCAAGAGCTCTTTTATCCTGTTCCTGAAGCAGATTCCCAGACAAAGCAGCTTTGCTTCTGAAGGTAAGTTTCATTGCCCTTCTTGCCAAAACCCAGAAGGATTAATTATCAGAGGAGGGTTGACTTAGCTGCATTAGCCTTTCCAGCTCAGGCCTTGTTGTGGGGCGAAGAAGGGAACAGAGGGAAGTGCTAAAACCCTTTAAGATGTTCGAGTTGTGGCCCTCTTAAATGAAAGACAACTACACTGGGAAGACAGTGAGCATTCCTTCCCTGAACCTGAGATAGTCCCCACTCTAACTGACACTTGAGGAATAAGCAATCCAGGCTAAATAGGGGAAAATTCATATCTGAGGCTGCTAAGTCATAAAAACTGGATAAGGTTTCAAATCCAGACCTAGGCCTGCTCCTCTCCATCCCCCTTGCAGTTTTCTATTTCTTAGGAAAGCCAGAGTGTACTTGGTAAGTGTCAGCTTATGCAGAGCAGGGAGCAGAACTTCCCCTCGAATCAGAACAATAGGATGTCACAAATATTGTCTTCTCAAAGGTAGAGCATGGCATAAAGTTCTCTCTATCATCAAACAATCAAGCGAGGTCTACCAAACAAGAGTGTGACAGAAACATAGGATCCATCCCATTGGGATCTTCTTGTGAGGGCACATACCACATACTTAGAGATGGGACCACACAAATGGACATTGGATGCATGTATTTGGTTCACTCTGTACTCACAGCAGGTTTGGGCATCAGAACATAGGACTCAGAATTTATCCATTGTTTCAAAGGTTTGCAGCCCTGGGGAAGAGACTGGACAGGAGTTAGAGAGGCAAGCCAAAGAGAAAACCAGATATGAAGAGCTTAGCTCAAGGGCAGCGATCTTAACCATAAAAAAAAAAAAAAAAAAAACAACTACACAGAAACAAAATCCCTCCCTGTGGGGATTAGCCAAGGCACTAGATTTCTCCCCACTTCAAACAATTCTACATCCTATAGACCCAAGAGAAGATGTTTAAGAGTGCTGAGTAAATGGTGAGTTCAAAAATTTTTGAGTGGTCCTCAGTGGAATTGAAAGCTGTAGAATCAAAATTGCATAATTGTGGACATTTCTCTAGAATCCCTGTCAACCCAAGTAGAGAAAGAGATACTTGGAAGTGTGTATCTGGGACCTGGGGTGTCCCTGGGCATGTTGAAAGCAGAGATGGAGGGCAGGGAAGATGAAAGTGTTCCTGAGAGGATCAGGGTAAGAACTTCAGGGTCCAGACTAAAGCAGGAAGGACAGTGAGGCTGGAAGAGCACAAGTAGATTGGGACCCAATTCACATAGGGAGCAAGGACTTTCTGTTCCTTAGGACCAAGAATGGTTGTCAATGTACATGAAGGCATGCAAGAGGGATATAGACAGAGAGGAACTGGATGAGATCTTATAGTTTAAATTTCTAACATGAAGCAGCTCCTAGCTATGTTCACTACTGTGAATGGTTGGTCTGAAGCAGAAGTTAACAATCACTCAAAATGAGTAGTCAAGGAACTGTTAACCTTTTGTGCTTGACAGGTAGTTTAACCAGATGTCCCAGGTTATATAGGATGGGTCCAGTTTACACCGGTTCCCCAGTATAATTATTAATAGTGTTTGCTGCTATGGAAAGTACCCAGGTTTGAAAGACTAACTTGAATAGTGGTAATAGCAGTACAAGCAGCAGCGGTGTAGTGGTTGGAAGAGTGGTTGTGATGCAGGAGAGAGAGGGCTTCTGCATGAGGGCAGCTCTGGGGTCCTCATGTGAGGCACCTCCTCATCAGCCTCCAGATCTCATCCCTATGGCATCTGCACAAATATGGACTTTCTGGCCAAAACTCAAGGACAAAAACTGCCCACACTCTGGCAGTAATTTTCTTTGCTACAAATGTGTACTCTTATTACAAAATAAAGATGCAACTAGACATTGCAATAAAGCATGTCAAGACATTATTGAAGTTCTTCAAGGCATGTAAAATACCTGGTTTTGAAAACTAAGGCAACATGACAAAGCAAATATTCACAGGCTTAGAAATAGAAATTAAGATGAAAGATAGTTGAACTCAACAAAAGGATCCTATTTTCATATGAAGCTTTAAGTGAAACAATTACTAACAAGGAACATAATTTCAAAAATAATTTTTTATAATGTGTAAGTAGGTGTCTTGAATTATACACAAATCATGAAGTCATTTTCAGTTTCTTGTTCAACTTGTACAAGTTACAGGAAGCGTCAGAGCAAGTATTAAAAATGCCATTGCATAAGTTCACATTTTAAATTATGAGACTTACATAAAACTGAATTATATAAAAAGTTAAATCTTTTTACAAAAAGTGTTTCTTTTATACACCAATAATGAAATATTAGAAGGAGGAACTGAGAAAACAATCCCATTTACTATTGCATCAAAAAAAACTAAGGTACCTGGGAATGAATTTAATCAAGAAGGTAAAAGACCTGAACTTGGAAAACTATAGAACACTGAAGAATGAAACTGAGGGAAATACAAATAAATGGAAGCATATACTGTGTTCATGGATTGGAAGAAGTAACATCATTAAAATGTCCATAGTACCCAAAGCAATCTATAGATTCAATGCAATTCCTGCTAAAATACCAATAGTATATTTCACAGATCTAGAACAATATTAAAAAATTTTATATGGAACCAAAAATGACTCTAAACAGCCTTAGCTCTTGAGAAAGAAGAACAAAGTTGGAGAGATCACAATATCAAACAATATTACAAGGCCATTGTAATCGAAACATCTTGGTACTGGCATAAGAACTGGCATATAGATCAGTGGAATAGAACAGAGAGCCCAGAAATAAAGCTATACCTATAGGTCAATTTATATTTGACAAAGGAAGCAACAGTATACAATAGAGTAAAAACAGAATCTTCAATAAATAGTGTTGGGAAAAGTGGACAGGTGCATGCAAAAAATGAAACTAGACCACCAACTTATACCACGCATAAGAATAAACTCAACATGGATGAAAGACTTAAATATTAAGTCATGAAACCATAAAAAACCTGGAAGAAAACATAGGCAGTAAAACCTCAGACATCTTGCATAGCAATATCTTTTTCTGCTATATCTCTTAAGGCAAGGGAAACAAAGGAAAAAATAAATAAATGAGATTACATCAAATTAAGAAGCCTCTGCACAGCAAAATAAAGCATTAACCAAATGAAAAGGGAACCCACTTTGTGGAAGAACATTATTCACCAGTGATACATCTGATAAGGAGTTAATTTCCAAAATATAGAGAACTTACACAACTCAACACCAGGAAGATATATAATTCAATTAAAAAATGGGCTAAGAACCTGAATAGACACTTCCCAAAGAGGGCATACATATGGCCAACAGACATATGAAAAAATGCTCAGCATCACTAATCATCAGAGACATGCAAATTAAAACCACAATGAGATTTGACCTCACACCTGCCAGAATGGCTACCATCAACAAACAGCAAATGTTGGTGAGGATGTGGAGAAAAGGGAACCATGCACTGTTGCTGGGAATGTAGACTGGTGCAGTCACTGTGGAAAACAGTACAGAGTTTCCTCAAAAAATTAAAAATGAAACTGTCTTTTGACCCAGTGATTCCACTTCTGGGAGGATCCCAAGAGTCCTGAAACACCAGTTTGAAAGAAGTTATATGCCCCTACATTCATAGCAGTGCTATTTACAATAGTCAATATCTGGAAGCAACCCAAGTGGGTAAAAAAGCTGTGGTACATTTACAAAGTGGAATACTACATGGCCTTAAAAAAGAAGGAACTCTACCTTTTGCAACATCAGGAATAGATCTGCAGATTATTTTGCTAAATGAAATAAGCCAGTCAGAGAAAGACAATACTATATGATCATACTTACATGTGGAATCTAGTGAACAAAATAAACTGATGAACAAAGTAGCAACGAGACATGGACACATGGAACAGACTGACAGCTGTCAGAGGCAAAGAGGGAGGAGGGACTGGATAAAATAAGGTGAAGGGATTAGCCAAAGAACACATACGCATAGCCCATAGACACAGACAATAGTGTGGTGATGGCCTGAGGGAAGGGGGTGCAGGGAGGTGGGTAAAGAGAGGGAAAATGGGAATATCTGTGATAGTGTAAATGATAAAAATAAAGTTAAAAAAATTGTTCCTTAAGAATTATCACTTGTAGATGTACTACAATTTATATTCTGAAATAATTTATGAGAAATTCATCCTTATGTTATCACAACCTTTAAAATAATCTTAGCTCTAGTAACAGTTATATCAGCAGAAAGATCCTTATCAAAATTTATAATTATCAAAAATTATTCGTGATCTTGCCAAAAGCAACTGATGTCACTTTCAATTAAAAATTGATTTTTTAGAAGTTAAGTATAAATTTTGATGACCTTACAGACGAATTTGCAAAGTGAGCTACAAAAAATATTATGAATCAAGATATCACATCAATAAAATATTATATTTTGTTATATAAAATTATTATACCAAATATAAATAATATAAAATAGCACCAAAACCAATTTTTTTGCTGTTACTCATGAATTATCATTACTCCTATTACATTTCATAAGTAAAATATTTTAAAGGAAAAAGATCTATATATTTTGGTACTTTGTACTTTTTCCTGCTGTTTGAACAAGAATTCCATTTTGACCCTGTGTAGAAGGAACCATTCATTTGAAAGGGGAAATTGTATTTTACGACACTATCCCTGTGTATGTGATGTGCTGGTGACTGGCCACATACCAAGCTAGCACTTCCCGAATTTCACATCATTTTCATTTGGCTGTATGAGAAGTAATATCAGGATTCCTGTTCACATGAGGAAATCTGTTCAGAGGGGCTAAGTAACTTGCCCAAGAATACTCAGCTTCTCAATGACAGAGTCTGGAGTTGAAACTCAGGTATGGCTCTAATCATTACTCCATGTTGTCTTCTAATAAATGTGTTGTTTTTCTTTTTAATTTCTAAGAAATAGTCACCTTAATTTGGGATGCTCACCAAGTAGCCCTTAAGGTCACCCTGACAAAAAACTGGCAATTTCTTGACTGCGAAGGTTGGGTGTAGTTCCAGAGATGGCCAGCAGGTGTCACTATCTTTGGTCAGATGCAGCATGGCGGGTCTGCAGTGTTAAAACTGGGCCTGCCCTGTTATTGTTCTTAGAAAGACTTTCTTTTCGACAACTTAAAAGGAAAAAACACCCCAGACAATGAGCACCCCTCCTTTCATTATGTCTTCCTCCCCACGTTTGGATAAACAGGTTTATCCAAGGGAAAAAGAAGTCATATTGACACAGAGCTCATGATCAAGAGAATAGAAAGAATTCCTAGATTTCTAGAAGAAATGCTTTAATTAAAAACATTTTTTCCACAGATGATAAACTACAGAGGTAAATACGGAGGGGCAGTGCTGCAGACCTCTCCAGCACCAAACAGTTTAAATACTGATCTCATGTACCATCCTTCTTTGTACTCTGTATTCTGCCAGAGTTGATTTCAGTCAATGTTTTAGTAAATGACAATGATTAATTTACATCCATGCCTTTGCTGATTTAATTCTCACATCATTCTGTTTTAACAGAGAGATAAAGTAGCTCATCTAAGTTCCTGCAGCCATTCAGTGGTGGGAGAGATGAGTAAATGAGTGACTGAATGATGGAGATAAACTTCACTGTTGTTATGTTCAAGGCCAGCCTAAGTCTGTGAAAGGAAAACTCAGGTAGAAGGGCGGCCACAGAGGAACAGAGGAAAGACCAGGAACAGAGTTTCTCTTCCACAGATGCACAGGCTATTAAAGGTCTAGTGGGGAGTGTCTGGGGTGGGGTATGTAACTGTGTGCAGCAAGGTGACGTGGTAAAGCACCACCTTCTCATGCAATAACCAAGAGCAGCACTTTCAGCTTGGCACGAGTATGTCTCCAAGCCATCATGGGCCATTTATGGATAAAGCCATCTCATTAATCAAGGAAAATATTTGGGTGAAAAAATGGTAGGAAGATAGTGTATTGGTCCCTTAATTACTGAGCAAATGCAAGGGTCTACTGCTCCCTGTGATGTGAAAGGAGCAATCACAAAGGGTCTGCCCTGGCAAATCTCTCCTCAGGGCAGAGAAACCATCAAAGATGGGCCACTTTCCTGAATTTTGCATTTCCCTTTTCAGTTGTATGCTCAAGAGTTCATCTGTCTCTTTATAGCACCTCATCAGCAAATAAAGTATGTTGCCATGATTAGAAAGGACACAGAGGCTCAGGTCTTCAAGCTTCACCTTGGTGGCCTTGCCCTGTGTCCATCTCTATCTGTTCTATATCCCTAGGGACCTTATTTGCTCCTCCTGTCTGCACAGCTGGCTTCAGTAGATTCTGGCCAAAACTCATGGCTGCTTTGTCTCAGAACTCTAGACTGGTCTTTTCCATCTGGGCTAGAGCATACCATTGAGCTCATTGGCCCTGAAAGGAGAGCCACTGGAGTTGGCATGGGCAGGGGTAAGTGTTTGTATCTATATCATTTGACCCTGAGCTGGGCGATCCTGATTGTTGTTAGGACCTTTTCTCAGTCTCCTCCTCATGACTTCCGGGGTTGGACCATGCACCTGACAAGTAAGCTTTATAGAAGTTAAAATTGTAGCCCTGAGGCTGGTAAGGAAAACAGCAAGTCCCCATCCCTGCCCCAACATTTCTGGCTGGTCTGCCAGTCTCAATTGGCTCTGCCTAACTGAGGACAGAGCCAACTGAGATCCTGTTGGCTCTGTTTCCCAGAGTCCCCAGGATCCTTTCTGGTCACATAAACAGATCTAGTTCAACCTAACACTGCCCTGCTTAGCACACTGGCTGGCCCTGAAACAGCCCCTTTCTTGATATTTAGCAGGATTCTCCTTCCTCTGTATACAAAACATCCTTTCTGTTCATTCTTCCCCATAAACAGATGTCATTGCTCCAGATATGAAACCTGGCTATCTGGCCTTTAAAAATCTCTGCCCTCCTCACCAACAGGAAATGCAGTATCAGGCATTGAGCCAGTTTTTGGCATTTGTCCCTGCCTTGTCCCAGTCACCCTGTCCTTCACTGGACCTCCTACTGGCCTTCCTGATTTACTGACCTTCTGCAAAGCCTCAGCCCCTTGGGCCCACCTGCAGCTCACTATTTTCATTATTGCTCTCAAATTGATCACCATCTCACTTTTCCTGCTGTTCACTCCAAATTTCTTCCATTTTAGTCTGAAATTCATCATACAGATGACTGGATGCCACTTTCCTGAAAAGATTAAGGTCATCTGCATGAGATTTTTGAAATTCTCCCTACTGGCCTCAAATTTTCTATGTCCTTTCACTCATCCTTTCACCCTCTCTCCCACCTCAAAGAAAGAACTACCTCTCCAAGGCTTTCCCTTGTGTTTGTTCTTCAGGTGGAAGGAACACTGTTTTGGGTTCTGAACTCTGTTCAGAACTCTGTTTTGGGTTCACAGGTATTTTTATTATTATTGAAAATCACTTTGGCACCTAAGACCTTTATTTTTCTTCCTCCTGAGTGGGTCATAGCTTTTGAAGTCTGTTTGGGGTTCAGATCTTAACTCTACCATCTGTTATAACTATGTGTCTTTGGGCAAATTATTTGACTCTTCTGAGTCTCACTTTCCTAATTTGTAAAATGGTGATAATAGGTGTCCTAATAGGTATCACAAGGAATCATATACTATTTTTAAAAGCCTTGACACACTGTAGGCTTTCATTAAAGCAAGTGTTCCTGGCCTGGTCCTGCTGTTATCATCAATTACTCCCTTGCTCTTGAAGCAATGTCTGGTACTTTTGAAACTGCTCCATGGATTGATCACCTTATCTGCTTCTTGGATGAGTGAACTTACCCAGTTCAGTGAACCTCTCTGAGCTCTAATCTTCTTAACTAAATAATAAAAAAGATATCAACCTCACAGTGTTGCTAAAAGAGACAGCAAGACTAGGCCAAAGTAAGCACATTTCTACAGTGTCACTGTGTGTGTTGTCAGGTCCTGTGTCTGTATCATGTTTAGTCTACAAAGGCACATATTCCATCCTTCAGTCAGCATGTATTGACTGAGCATTTGTTCTGAGTCAGGTCCTGTTCTAGGTGCTGAGGAGCAGCATTGTGGCAGACATTCTTGGTTTTTCACCCAACAGACAGTACCCCTCTTTCCTTGATTTCAGGGCCCTTGTTTGTGCATATACTAGGGAATAGGTGCTCCAGAAATATGGGCTTGTTCTCCTTTCCAGGGAGAAATCATGACTGATCAGGTCTAATCCTCATCATCTTATTCCACTTTTTGTTAGGAGTGGGCCCCTGACCTCATCTGGACAATCATATAAAAGGGGAAGTTGGCGAGGCTTCTGAAAAAAATTCCAGAGACATGAGGGGATAAAGTCTTTTCTTTCTGCTCTGACATGGTTGGGTCAGGATGTGAAGACTGGAGCTGTAGCAGCCAGACTTTAGTGTGAGAAAAACAAAGATGTCTGACATTGTTGAATTGCTAAGTGCACACTGATGTGAAAGCTCAGATGTCCTTCATTTTGTCTGCCACATAAAACTGAAAACATTCTTCAAGCAGTAGGCAGGATGAATCAAGTCCTTGCCCTCACATAGCTTACATCTGTCAGTGGGGAGATAGAAAATAAATAAGACAACAAATACACGCATAATATTAAAGTAAAAAATGACAATTGCTGAAAACTAAAGAAGACAAGGGGATTCAGAATGATGAAGCCATACTACTTAAGGGACAGCCTTTCTGAGCAGGTGACACTTGAACAGAGACTTGAGTGAAGTGAGAAAGCAAATACATGAAAATCTATTAGGACATTCCAAAGGCAACAGCATTTGAAAGGTCTTGAATCAGGAATGAGCTGGGCCTGTTTGAAAAATCACAAAATACCCATATGACTAGAATGCAGGAAATCAGAAGGAAAGTGAGTTAACCAGAGTTAAGTAGCACTCCGTGAGCCACAGTAAAATGTTCAGATTTTATGGGATTAGTGTGATGGGAATCCACTGGAAGATCTCGAATAAAGTAATCACATGATCTGCTTTTGGTTTTAAAAGGACAACTGTGACTGCTGAGTGGAGACCATGCAAGGAGGGGACAATTGAATACAGGAAACTACTTCAGTGGTTCAGGTGAGAGGTGATAATAGCTCAAGTGGAGGGTGGGGCAGTGGTGATGGAGAGCTATCATACCTAGTTTGGTCCCAGGCTGAAGGAGACTATGTTTTAAATAGGCTTGCCCGTGGATTAGACGTGAGATATGAAAGACATGGAAGAATCAAAGATGACTCTTAGTTTTTGGGAGCTGAGCAACTGGGAGGATGATGGGGGCATTTATTTAGATAAATGAACTGAGAAGGGTGTACCGTTTAGTTTTTCTGGGGAGAGGATTTAGAAATCAACAATGCTCTTTCAGATAAACTTATGTTTGAATGGACTATTAGACCTCAAAGTAGAGATATATGGGTATTTAGATAAAATAATCCAGTTTATTGAAGAAGTAGGGAATCTTTATAAATAAGAGTTTAGAATTCATTAGCCTGGAGATGAAAGCTAAAGCAATGGGAGTTGAGATTTTTGAAGTAGGTACTATTATCTCTCTTTTACAGATTGGGAGACACAGCACAGAGAGGGTCAGTAACTTGCTCAGGTAGCAAAGCTAGTATGAGGCAAAGTCAGGATTTGAACCCAGGTGGTTGTGGCTCTATAATCCTACCATTAACCATTACACTTTGATGTAGCTTATACTTCCACACGTAGGTGAGTGATTTTAGTCATAGGCTATACTAACATAACTGATATGACAAAATGTAATGGCTCAGAAAACATATATATTTTTATTTCTTAACATTCCAATGAAAGTGTTCTATATGGGTGGATGTTTGGGTCCCAGGCTGAAGAGGACTCTGTCATCTATAATCTGTTACTTCCAAGGTCCCTGAGGTTATCTTCACTGCCATTCCTATTGGGGTGCACATATCTCATTCACTCACATTCCATTGGTTGGAGCTGTCATATGGCTCCAAACAACCTGCAAAGGAGGCTGAGAAATGTAGTCTGGGTGTATGTCCATAAGCTAAGGGAGAACAGATTTTAGTGTATAGCTAAAGGAATTTCTGCCACATAGACAATGGATTCTAAGCTGGATAATGAGGAAAGGAAGTATAGGGGGTGGGTGATGAACAGTGAAAAAGAAGTGGTAGGGTCTATGGATGGAAGGTCTCAATGAGCACAAAAATTTGTCAGAGTGAGGATAACTTGAAGAAATAGCTGGAAATATAGGAGTTGATGGGTTGTATGAGTCTACATGTTTGAAATATAAATTTTGGAGGTGATGCGGTTATTCACAATGACAAAGGCCAAAGTGTGAACACAGGAGTGTGTGGTTAGGCAAGTGAAGTGAGGTGGTTAAGAATATGCTGAGGTAGGAGAAACTACCATATTTTTCAGACCATAAAATGCACCCAGGTTTTAGAGGAGGAAAATAGGGAAAAAAAATTGTTGAAGCAAAAAATGTGATAAAATATTTAATAACATAAATAACATAATATCTCACCAATGTAAATGTAAACAGAACTCAACAGCAGCACTTACGACCATTATTCCTCCCAAATGGCGGGGGTGGGGTGGGGTGGGGGGTGCGTCTTATAGTCCGAAAAATAGAGAACATAAAAGCCTAGAGCTGACACTGTCAATGAATAGGTGCAGGTCTTCTTTAACTTTTGTAGGGCCCAGGGCAAGAATACAAATGAAGGTCTAAATGTACCTTAGGTCTAAATATTTAAGTTATAGGTTAAACCACCAGCTTTAAATACATATCTGTCTTTTTACTTTTACTATGCCTTCATAAACTCCAGGAAGACTAAATTTGAAATGAAAATTCTGTGTGTGGATTTTATGAGAAGAGTTTTCCTGACTTTCTAGCTGCAGGCTGTGGGCCAGTCCTCTTCCAGCTCTGCCCCATATTGTATGGGGTTCAGTCCTCATATCCAAGCTCTATCCACACTCACAATGAGAGACAGACACATAGGAGAGACCTGTGCAGGCCCTGAAACAGGCTCAGTGGGTGCTGAGCAGGGCACCTGGAACAAAGTCCAGCAGAGGGACACAGGGTTTGGGCCAGCATGAACCCTTGGCTCATGGACTTCTCACCCACTGGGAAGAAGTATTTTTAAAAGAGTGTGGAGTGGGTCTCCTTACCTATGTATGGGTGAAAAACTTCTTAGGAGCCAGTAAGGAAGGCAGAAGGGATAGCAGAGCCTCTTGTCATGTATCTCAAAAGGGCTCAGCTTTTAGAGGGATGGTGTTGGAGAAACGGTTAGAGGACTGTGGAGGATGCCTCCTGGACCCTGTGGAGGCAGCCAGGTGAGCCAAGGCTGCAGGGGGTAGAGTCAGGTGAACAATTCAGGGATGGGGAAAGACACAAATCTTTTGTATAACCACAAACTCACGCAGAATACAGAACTCATCCATCACCAAAAAAACTCTTCCTTGTACTATTCATATATAATCATCCCCTCTCCCATCATCCCTAACCTTTAGAAACCACTAATCTGTTTTCCATCTTTATAATTTTGTGACTTCCAGAATGTTATATAATAGTCATACTGTATGTGACCAGTTGAATTTGGCTTTTGTCATCAGCAAAGTGCCCTTGAGACAATCCCAGTGTTGCATATACCAATGGTTCATTCATTTGTTGTTGTTGTTGTTGTTGTTTTAATTATATTTTATTGATTATGCCATTACAGTTGCCCCATTTTCCCCCCTTCATTCCCCTCCACCCTGCACACCCCCTCCCACCCACATTCCCCCCTTTAGTTCATGCCCATGTGTCATAAGTTCTTTAGCTTCTACATTTCCCACACTATTCTTGCCCTCTCCCTGTCTATTTTCTACCCACCGTCTGTGCTACTTGTTCTATGTACCTTGTCCCCCTCTCTCCTCTTCCCACTCCCCTATTGCTAACCCTCCATGTGATCTCCATTTCTGTGTTTCTGCTCCTGTTG